>SMSR01013995.1:0-14989 GCA_019453355.1 Ceratina japonica
ACCACGTCACACGGGGTCGTACCCCCATGTAAAACAGGTGGAAAGTTTTAGTCGTGCGGCGTAGAAAACAGGGACAGGGCAGAGGAGATGGAGGTTTGGTAGGTGGCAGAGGCAGAGCCGAGAGTCGCCCGGTTTGGTATGGGAGTTATATTCATGGCGACAGCGCCAGATGTGCAGCAACGTAGCACGGACGGTGAACATCTCGCCGTCTCCAGCTGGATATTTATTGTGCCTCGGACACGTTACTCTCGTACGCTTGCCGAACTGTACGTGCTGGCACGTACCTTACAGCACTCGACGGAATTCTTCGATGCCCGTTCGATCCCCGAACACGGATTTCACGACTGATACTATTAAGTGATAGCGATTGCTTATTGCGTATGAGATAATGATATTATTTTACCGTGCTGTTCACGGGTCTCTTATTGAAAGTAATAAGAGAAAAAACTTCTCTATTTTACTAGAAAATTGGGAATAGATTTTGTGTCGTTTCGACTCGTCGAAAATTTATATTCTCATCATATGAAAGGACTAACAGCAAAAAATGTAAAATGTTAAAAGGAGAGGAGAAAAATGGTTTGTTTGAATGGTTTCTTACTATTAAATAGTAAAAAGGTGATTGCAATTAGTTCATATGTATATTCCAGAATGTATAAATAAGTTTTTAGTTTTACTTCAAGCGAGGTGTTTTTAAACTTCAACAAAATCTGCTATGATGTTAATAATTGTGTTTAATAGCAATCATTTCTAATTCGGCGGAGTTCACCAAGCGTGTAAATCAATTCTGAACAATTTTTTTACTTTGGGGCGATGCATTTCAGAAGCCGCGAGAGAAATGTTAAACATATCGTCCTCTACGACGGTTTATCTCTCCCGCGATCTTAGTGGATTTACGATGTACGGTTTCTCGACAATAGTTACCCGTCTTGTACCCAACAAGATCCGCCGGGAATACGTGCAACGGTTGAATACCGAAGTTTCTGTTCCAACGATGCCGTTTTGGCGAGTAAAATGATGCGGGACAGACATGTAAGAATAGCTCAGTATAGCTATAAAATATTGGAAGTCTCGTATCTTCGTGGAATGTGTGATCGTGATTCAGAAATGAATTCCGTGGAATTCTTTTTACAGTATTTCTATTCGCTATCGAAAAACGACATCGCGTAATCAATATCAAGCCTGACACTCCTTTTCCTTTGGCCATAATTATTACAGTAATACTTCACGTTCATTGGTGGCTATTGTCATTAAGTTAATTATAATTGAGGATGGGGTGAACTCAAAGCGTCGTTATATTCATTCTGAACTATTTAACAGGAAATTACCACGAGACCGAGATGTCCGAAGAGGAGCATTTTTTACGGTGTGATTTATCAGTGCGCGGACATACGTATATTTCAAGCTTATCGCGACCAATATTCGTCACGAGAAGAACTCGTTTTACGTATTGTTCGCGTTATCGTCCATATTATGTATCGCGGCCGAACCTGTAATTGGCTGCAGGATACACGGATTCGGGCATTATTATTCCGGGGAACAGATTTATTCCCGTCAGTAGATTCAATCTGTTTTTCACAGACTCGTTCCATCGTCGATAGAAATCGCCGCGAACGCAATAATAATTCTGTGAGCGATCGGCTACGCTCTGTTATGCCGCGCTCAAATATCTGTTCGAACGTGCATTTATTAGCGTCGGGAATGTTATCGCAAATCAGACTTTTTTTTTAGTTCTCTTTTTCCATATTGTTCACTATTATTTATTTTTTGCTCGATCGATCGCGTCGGATAGAAATTGACCGATCCGTACTCTGCCACGTATTTTTGTATAAAAAAAAATGGTATATACACCTATGTATTTTTATTTGACTTTTATAAATACCTACATTCGTTTCGTGCGCATAGATATGTTTTCTGGAAGCTCTGCAAAATAAATGTAGCGTTCCAAGCCACATAAATGCAACTATAATTGGTTAACAATAAAACGTGTACTCACAATTAAACATGATTCCGTTTCGTACAAAACATCCAGAGGAATCTTCAAAAGTGCTGCACAGAAAACGAATAAAATCTTTTTTCAACTACAAATTGGTTCCTTAGAGCACACGGTTAAAGAAACGGATTACACGGGAGAGGTATCCCTTGCGGAATTTCTCGAACTCTGATACCTGCGACGAACTTAGCTGGAAGAGAAGTTTACGCTACAATCGCAGGGAATTTGTTACGTTTCTCGGGCTCCTTTGAAAATGATAGTAAAATGCCTCGTTGTGACAAGTCTGCGTGAATGCGCGGTTACTAGTTTACGACACGTTTCAATTTACGACGGTGATGTCGTGAAACTCGTTATTGCGGTCTTGAAAAAACCGCAAAGGCTGCCACGCTAATATGTACACCGATCCCAGTCCTTCTAAAAGCGACACTTGCAATTTTCACCTTATTTTTAAGAGACCGTTGAATTATGAAACTGCTATAGGACTTAAACAGTAAGTTGAGGGTTTGTCTAACGAACCAATTTTATATAAAGGAAATGCGATAATGACAAAGTAAATAGAATATTTTAAATAGTGAAAAAGTGAATCGTTCTTTTAGCTCCATGATGTGCAAATTGACTTATTCCTAGAAAATTATAATTACACCGGGAATTGTAAATAAACTGATGGAATTAATTTATTCTCCTAACTTTTTAAATAGATCATTGAGTTAACGTAACTTGTTTTAATTTAATCGGCCAAGAAATTCCTTTCTCTTCTCGTTCTTATTACCGTCTACTAGCAACAGGGAATGAGAATCAGACCCGCTGGAAAGAGATAGAATTATTTTCTTTTAATTTGAAACTCGTTGCCGGGCGCGTACGACGCGAATTAGAATTTACAAACGACGTAGCGGCTGAATTAACCGAGGATTGGGTGCGCGCGTGATTTACGACGCGGTTTCGCAAATTCTTTTGTGCGAACAAATTCGATACGGGCTACGGAGAGATTTGTTTATGATACATGACCGAAGAGGGAATTTGTTTCAAGTTTTAGAGGCACGTACTCAGTGCGAGGCATGTACGGTTGACACAGGTCAAATCGTGTAAATCAACCCTCTGTGAGATGTTCTGCTGTAGCGCGCGCGTATCTTGCTTACCTTTATTTCGCGAATATTATGAATGGTAGCTACGTTAGTTAACTCAAGTTGCGTAACTTATTATTGTTTGTAGGAATCTTTTAAGATTACGTTTGTCAGCTGCTTTAGAATATAATTTATTCGTTTGCTACGCCATACTTGCTTCTATTCTGTAAACGTCAAGAACAAAAACAAATATTACAGACTTTAGTTGAAAAGAACATGTACATATATTCAATACGAAAAATATAGACAATAATAGAGGAAAAAGAAACAGTAATTTCAACATCCCATTATTATATGAAACCATAAATTATCTCCATTGTTAGATATTAATCGAACTGGTGATTCTCACTTTCGTTATAGGATGGGAGATGAATAGGTTATTAGTTCAGCTGCATTTTAGAGAAAATAGATTCACGTGGATATTGAAACGTGTTTTATTTGCAAATCGTGTGAATCAACCCTCTGCGAGATGTTCCACTGTAACGCGCGCATATCTTACTTACCTTCATTTCGCGAATATTATGGATGGTAGCTACGTTAGTTAACTCAAGTTATGTAACTTATTAGTGTTTATAGGAATCTTTTAAGATTACGTTTGTCAACTACTTTAGAATATAATTTATTCGTTCGCTGCACCATACTTGCTTCTGTTTTGTAAATGTCAAGAATAAAAACATATAATACAGGCTTTAGTTGAAAAGAGCATGTACAGGTACCTTGAATAATTTTGGACCAGTCGTGGCGCCGCACAGTGCGTCGAAAGGCCTGTTTTAGGGACAAAAGTATATAACTTGAAAAATAGAGGGAATATAAAAAAACATTTCAGACAAAAGTTATCAGGTATTACATGCTGTTCATGATGCTACCAGTTTCCGACTTTGTAATAACCTTGAGAAATCCTATCAACATCACAATGAATTTTTTGGAAAAAAAAAAGATGTATGATGCATGCTGACCCATATTATTACTTTTTCTACTCATCATGGATTTCTAAATAGGTTTATAGTTTTCTTTACCATGAATATTAACAAACAAGTTGGTATTTTACTTTTCTCCAACGAATTATGCATTATAAATTATAATACACATGTAAAAAAATAGAAATAAAAATAAAAAAAGGGGGCAAATATGGGCAGCTAAATATTCCATGATCTTTTTGAAGATATATTTAAACATATTTTAAGCTAAGAACAAAAGTGAAGCTCAGCGGAGTTTTTATTAAAACAATAATTGCACCCATAAAAAAATGCTTAAAATAACATTATTCAATTTGTTCTCAATAAAGTCGAAATGACAAACAAAAGAATATAATAATAACAAGTTTTTATCCTCAAGGACACGTACCATATAGCAATAATAACAAATTTTTATTTTTATGACCCGGGAATCCTACACAATTAGCATACGAATTTGCAAAGAAATTTTTATGTTACAAATGATTTTTATAATTCTTGTTTGTTGGCCTTAATAAAGTTAATCAACATCTTAATAGACATCTAAGAATGCTCTATAAAAGTTCTGAATACCAACGTAGAGGTTGATTTTTTTACTTTTGTCCATTACTCAACGCACTGTGCGCCGTGTGCAAGTGAAATTGGCCCAAAATCGTTTTAGGTACCTGTACATGTATATAATACGTAAAATATAGATAATAATAGAGGAAAAGAAAACAGTAATTTCAACATTCCATTATTATATGAAACCATAAATTATCTCCATTGTTAGATATTAATCGAACTGGTAATTCTCACTTTCGTTAAAGAATGGGATATATGTTCATGAATGGTTTATTAGTTAAGCTGAGCGTATTTAAGGGGAAATAGATTCGCGTGGATATCGAAACGTGTNTCCCGGTTATACTACGAATTCCGGACCACCCTGTATAATACGTAAAATATAGATAATAATAGAGGAAAAGAAACCAGTAATTTCAACATTCCATTATTATATGAAACCATAAATTATCTCCATTGTTAAATATTAATCGAACTGGTAATTCTCACTTTCGTTAAAGAATGGGATATATGTTCATGAATGGTTTATTAGTTCAGCTGAGCGTATTTAAGGGGAAATAGATTCGCGTGGATATCGAAACGTGTTTTATTTGCCAGCTCGGTGCGGCGCGGCGTGGCGCGCGGCCGGTTAATATTCCGCATACATGAGGACGAAATCGATTTACAAAAATTATCGCGGTACCGGTGAATATCCAACATAACGTACATACGTACGTACGGTACGTGCATCGGCCATGTATCTTTCTATGTTATCGTTTTCCGACGCGACGGTAGGTACCGTATACACACGGTTTTCCGCGGAAACGATTTCAATTTCACGCAATAATTGGCATAAATGGCGCGAATATGGAAATCGCGCCCTCGCCGTTTTACCCGGAGCCGGCCCGAAGTTTCGGACAACTTCGCGGCTGGGTACATACATATATACGGTCGGAGTGGTATAATGAGCTCCTCCGCCTCCCTTCTGTACGTATAGAAAATTCAGTTCCCACCTATTCGAACGTCTAGCCGTGGCGCGCGCTGAGAGAAAATTCAGGAAACACGCATCGCTTTGCATATATTAAAACTAAGTGCGCCATCATAGAGGCGTGGTAGAGCTGCATCGTGGCTGCGGCGCGGCTCGCCGAGCCGAGGTACGGCGGAGGCGGTTCGTGATATCATAAGTACGATGCGGACGATGAATCGCCCGCTTGAGGTTCCGAGAACACAAGTCTTCCGTGCCCGGGGTAAGTCGTTTAAATTGTGTTATTGCGGCGCGATAAATTACAGACAATCGGGGGCTAGGTGCAAGGGTAGGAAGAAATTTTTCGCGTACGAACGCGCGGAACTTCTTCCCGGTCGCGGCGATAACTTCCGACGAAAACTACTAACAATACATTATGTCCCACGGAATGGAACTTTTCGCAAAACGATCCACAGGATTTGTTTAATCTTCGGTTTACCTGAAGAGAGGTCCGATCCCTCGGGAAATTACGTCATCGTTCATGAAACTTATTCACCCGAGCGACTTCAGAGACTGTTTCTGAAGAATGCCTTGGGCGGTGCATTTAATGAAATTGAATTTCTTGTTAAAAAATCCAAATCGGAAATCTGATTTCGAATTACGACCCGGGTATACCTTCAATCCCGTATAATACATTGTGCAAAATACGTGTCAGCCATGATCGCATTTTTTCGTTCGTCTAAATCCTTATGCAAATATTGTTATAGGATACTTATACGTGTATTACGTTATAATATAGGGTGTCCCAAAATACACGACTCTGAGGATGTAACAAAGCATGGACTTCTGAGTTCAAAGTTCCTCTTTCGCTCTTATCGAGACTTGTAGCAACTATCCAGATGGAATAATTAACACTTAACTGGCTCTACAGCGCGAGGTGTGAAAAATTTACTGGCCGATGTTATAAAAGTCACGTGACTAGCCTAGCCGCTTAAGTGCTACTTAAAGCATGAACAACTTGTTGCTACATGTAAGTGGAACAAATGCATTTTAGAATTGGAATAGAACCGAAGTGTTCTATCAAACAAGTCGCTTCAATCTAGCGAAGTGTTTCCACAATTTGTTTGTATACTGGATGCTATTCGAAACACATGGCCAAAGAAAAATTCGATGAGATTCNCTTCTGAGTTCAAAGTTCCTCTTTCGCTCTTATCGAGACTTGTAGCAACTATCCAGATGGAATAATTAACACTTAACTGGCTCTACAGCGCGAGGTGTGAAAAATTTACTGGCCGATGTTATAAAAGTCACGTGACTAGCCTAGCCGCTTAAGTGCTACTTAAAGCATGAACAACTTGTTGCTACATGTAAGTGGAACAAATGCATTTTAGAATTGGAATAGAACCGAAGTGTTCTATCAAACGAGTCGCTTCAATCTAGCGAAGTGTTTCCACAATTTGTTTGTATACTGGATGCTATTCGAAACACATGGCCAAAGAAAAATTCGATGAGATTCTGATTTAACATTTCTCAAGTACGGTTGTTTACCTAGTCGTATGCATATGTAACGGAGCAGTTCGTGCTCAAGGCGGACCGCGCGCAGGTCGGATTCTGGTGTTTCATGTAATTGATAGATTCCAGTTGATAGAGGCCAGCTCCTGCGGCCTAGATTTCCCTTCTTTTCTAGAGCCGCAACCATCCGGGTCGGGGAAAGAAAGAGCTTGGCCGCGCGCGCGATCTCTTGCCTCGACACAGTCAAAGAAAGGAGGCCAGATGAGGCTGTTTCGAGATACCGCCTCTTATTCGGATTCCATTGATCTGTCGATGGAACCATTATTCGGGCCAAACTTCTAAGGGGTAGAAAGGGAGGAGAAGAGAACACTGGGAACAGCAATCCGACTGGCCGTTTTTCGCGAAAACACATTTCCTTTCGCGATCCGATCGTTAGCCAGTATGTGAAGGTGTTACGTTCGAGGAGAAAATGACGAGTGGGAAACCTTTTGATTCTGCCTCAGTCCTTATCGCGTCGATATTGAATCACTTGAAACGTATCTTGAGGAAAGGAATCAGAGATATTACTTGGAAATATTTGTTGAATCTAGAAAGAGATAAATCGAGAAGACGGAAAAGGAACTTTAGGAATAAATAACAACGGTGATCGTTAGAATTATTGTACCGTAATGTATATACAGGGTGGTCCGGAATTCGTAGTACAACCGGGCAGGGGATGATTCTACGTTAAAAAATAAGAAAATATTTTGGTATAACATTTTTTCATTCGGCATTCCGATTTCGAGAAAATCGATTTTGAACTTTGAGAAATCTTAGTACGATTTAGTACAATTTGCTCGTGTATTTCCCTGCTGATTGTGTCTCTTAATTAATTAAAACAATAATTAAAAAAAAATATACGTTTTGTATTGTAGCATTTTGATACTAAATGTAAAAAATATAAAGTATAACAAAGAATAAAAAATAAGTAATCAACAAAAACACTTTGTAATGTATTAACCACACAATCATCAATGTTTGTAAACACTGATCCGGACAGAGACACAATCAGCAGGGAAATACACGAGCAAATTGTACTAAATCGTACTAAGATTTCTCAAAGTTCAAAATCGATTTTCTCGAAATCGGAGTGCCGAATGAAAAAATGTTATACCAAAATATTTTCTTATTTTTTAACGTAGAATCATCCCCTGCCCGGTTGTACTACGAATTCCGGACCACCCTGTATAATATGTCGCAATTATTGAATTGTTTGTATATTGAGGACTAACAGTAACAAACATTGCAAATTGCATACCGCATACTTTAACAACATAATATGCAAGTACAATCGGTAATTTCACTCATGATAGGAAAATACGAGCTATCTCATCCAAATAAGCCAGCAAACGTGTTATTAACTATCTATCGTACACAGCTTTCCCTTCCACTAATTACGCAACTTCTATTGTAATAAATATCATTCATGTGTTGCATATTTGGATTAGACTACTTACTTGCTAAGCATATACTGTTTGAGGCATCATAAATTCTGTCGAAATGAACAATAAAGTATAACTGAGTGCAAACTAGGCTTACATAATAAAATATGTAATTTTTTGTAATTGATATTTTCTTTTTTTTCCTTTACAACAGATTGCTTTTCGAGGGGTCATAGAAGATTTGTCCGTGCAAATCGGTAAATCAGCGATGAAAGTAAATATCCTCTTTTCTGATCTTCTTTACTTCAGTCCTGATGAACATAAAGCAGGGGACATACACGTAGTAATCTTCTACTATGTTACGCCGTTCAAATCATACATTACTTACCGAGCTTACTCGAGCGCGAAGAAGCCTTGGTATCGAACAATTTTCCTTATTCACGACGCTCGTGTCCTCGCGTCCCAAGATGTCTTGGAGTTAATAATAATATCGATTCCATTATGTTGTTTAGAATATCACGTCGTTCCCAATGGTGTATAAACAATTTGTTTACCACTACCGAGAAGCATCGAGAATTCATCGTACATTGCACACTGAAAATGTAGTACGCCACTAATGATTAGAGTTTTGAGAGTGGAACTGTGCTGAGTAGTTCGTCAATTTATTTTAGAAACTCTATAATGAAAAGATTAACTCTAACTCGGAATTAATATGAGCATCCGTACCGTTTATCCGTACCAATAATTTAAACCCAAAATTCCCGAATTAACTCAAAATAAAATGAGTAATTTTATCAAAAAATACTTTTCTGGTACAATTTAAATAATTTATTCAATATTCTATAAATTTCCGTTTAATTATTTTTCAATTTATTTTAGAAATTGATTAACTACTCAGTATAGTTTGTCAATATTTTATACATAAATAAAATTATTAGTATATAAATACATATATCTATATTCGTGTCGTATTTTAATTTTCCTCTACCAGATATCTAGCGAAGATTCCAGTGGACGAAACAAACTGAAAAACGATCACCATCAAAGGAAATAAACGTCGATTTCAAGCACGGTCGTTGACGACTCAAAAGAGCGGCAATTTCCCGTTAATGGCGATTAATTTCAACTAGTTACTGCAACTGTATACCTAACAACTAGTACACGATGTTCTCGTCGTGTCATTGTGCATGTAAATTAGTGCCAAGTATCACGATGGACATTCTGTTAGTAAACATGGTTGAACTGTGCGTAGTCATCATTTCCATTTATGCTGCTCACTGCATTTTTAACATTCTTAATCCTTAATATATTTTCAGAGAACATCAATATACACATAGTGTAGGGAATATTGTACAAAAACTGCTGTAGCACGTAAATTTTTTCACTCTATTTAGTGTAGTACATATGTATAGATGGGAAAACAAGATACGAAGAAATGGAAGACAAATTCTACCAACGTCTACATACCTATAGAGGCTACGTTCTCCTGTCAAAGGTATAGAAAACTCTAAAACACATTTGGAACCGAATTCCGGATTTCCGGCCACTACATACTACTTTCCATACAATTTTTCTCGTCCCTGCCTCACGACATATCTACCCCTTTTCCCGCTGCCGAAATTTCCACGAGTTTTCCACTTTTTCATCCCCTTCCAACCAGGACACTTCACCTTGATCCGGACAGTTCCAGCGAAAAGTGGCTGATCGATGAATTCGAGTTCTCGGGTTTCTAGGAAAAGGACCCACCCGGCCTCGTCTCGTCTTCTCTTTCTAGCTCTGGAGAAAACTTAAGGCGGTACGACATCTCGGCCGAAAATTTACGATCCTGCGAATCGCACGAATCGAGAAGACTTATCCCAGTCTCCGCTTCGCTTCGCTCCGCTCCGAATAGGATAGTCGGAGCTAGACCGAAACTTTTATGATTTTCTATGGATTCTGATTAAATTTCATCGAGGTTTCGAGCTTAATTTTATGCACCGAGGGAAATGGAGCAAGCAGTCATTTTATACTCTACGCTTCAATGAAAGGTCTTCATTTTGTATTTTAATAATGCACTTAATTAATTTTGTTATGGTATCTTAATGGTATTATATTGCTCAATTAGTTTTATATGAATCAAGGCAGCTGAGCAGTAATGCAGTTATTTTTTCATTAAAATATATTATAATTACTTTTATTATAAATGTTACAATTAAAACAACATTTATACATATGTTCATGTACATTTTAAAGTTTCTAAATGTATTTTGTTTCGCATTTGATTTATCTAACAGAAACTGATAACACAATACCAACTTTTAACATGTGTAGTAATATTCAGTTTTTCGATAAATACCGATATTTGTATCAACATGATCAAGCTTACGTATTTGAACTTCTCCTGTCTCACCCGAAAAAATCTCAGCGAATCGATAGCAATAATCCCAAAATCGAACGATCGACTGTAAAACTTTAGGATGCGTTTATGGAGCCATTTTTTATATCCTCGATCGTTGGTGTAACTTCGACGAAATTTATTATCTCGCATGGTTACATGTTATCGGAGAAAGTTTCACCAGTTTTTCATTTATGCAAATACGTAGCAGGTGTTCAAAGATTCTTTTACTACCCGCATACCAGGGATTTCCCGCGTTTCATGAATTTTCGTGTAAATTTGCAGTACCGTTCACGTAGATACCCCAGTCTCTTTTTACAACTCTCGTTAAACGATGCTACAAAGCTTCCTCTGCTCTATATAATTAAATATGTATTTATTTTGAATAGGATGCAATTAGTACAATATTACTTTAACTAATCTTCCTGTTTGTACTGTTTTCCTTTTCTCAAAATCTTGCATGGTATTAAACTTCTTTTTATCTAATTACACAATGTTGTAAAAATGTTTGACAGATTTTTAAAGTATGCTAATTAGGCTGTTGCGCAAGATTCTATTGAAGTGGTTCGTCGAAAAATTAACACTATTTCTAGTGGTGTCAGAAGACACCTTTTGAAATTTTTACTTAAAATTATTATTATTGGTTTAGTACTTCTCCCTCAATTAAATTTTTGACCTGTCTTATATTGGTTGTTAAATTAATTACTTAAATCGAGGGAAAACGATTGAACTAATGATAATAATTTTAGGCGAAAATTTCAGAAGTTGTCTTATGACAACGCTTGATAGAATAGAAAGAATGTTAATAATAGACTTGCATGTGTTTCTCTTTAAAAATTAAATGTATACGTACAATGTGCAGTTTTATTGATAGACAGGTATAGCAGATGAAAATAAAATAAAACTTTCAAATTTTACATATGATTTGACAAAAATTTTTGTTTCATATAAGGATTCGGAAAGCTCAAATTTTATAAATTAGAATAAAGTCATAAGCGGTTATCGATTTAAATCGAATTAGTATTCGCTCTAGTGAATCTTCGAAGTTGCTCTATGCACCTTCTCACGTGACTATCGACGTCCTAAGTAATTATATTGTTTTACTTTGAGTAGTACTTTATCGAATCCTTCAATTTTGAGTTAATTCGGGAATGTTGGGTTCAAATTAAGTACGGATGCTTATGTTAATTCCGAGTTAGTTTTGAATTGGATATCTGAGTTAGAGTAGATCTTCTCATTACAGAATTAGCCTCCTTGAACTAGTTCTGAACTGCACCTATGTCTGAACCTAATTCAGCCAATCGGACTGTCAGAACAAATCTTCTGTCCTGAATCTTAAATTAACACTTAATTCTCTTGTTATTCTGCAACCAAATATAGTATATAGATATTCTGTTTAATTTTTAATAAAGTGAAAATCTAATATAACTATAAGATCGATGAAAGATTTTTAATATAAGTGTATCTAATTAAAGTGTCAAATCAGATATATGTACATAAATAAATGACATCAAATGTTAAACCAAATATTGAACATCAATCAACAGCTGTAATGACACAAGTTCTCTACATATATTGTCTGTTTATAAAAAATGCGAGATTGGATACCTTTCTTATATCGGTTTTATAATTATATTGCCGGACGCGATGATTTAAAAATACAGCGGGCATCAAATTTCCTGACGTAACATGCCGCCCATCATTTATATCCAGTAACAACGTATGCAGAAAAAGGAAGAAAAATGATCGGGGAACAAGTTAATCCCCTCGGTAAGCTCAGTATAATTAAAAACGACAACGCGATTATCGACGAATTCACGATCGCTCCACGGCAAGCAACGTAGCGATTAAGGCGCCTGACCTCCCATCCCGGATGCAATTATTTCCACCTCTTATCAGGGATTATCAGAAGCGGGTTAAGTGGCTCCGGGACCCGGTAAAAAATCTTCTACTTTTATGAAAACAGATATGCACAAATATATTTTTTACAGTCGTCGCAAACGCAGTTAAAAATTCTCTTTGTACATTGTGTTACCGAGATAATACATTTTTTATGAATTGACTGGGGATTTTACTTGCAGAAAATTTAAATATGAGAGAATACATGTAATCTACAAAAAGATATTGATTATACTGTACGTATATAAAATTACTCGGTATATTTATAAATTAATATGTTACTCAATTCCTAAAGTAAGTAAACTTCATCATTAGATCAGATTCTTTAAAATATATCTGCATTCGACTTTGATCCGAAATTTTTACTTAAGAATTTATATTAAATGTTCGAGATATCTGAGATACTTCATAAATTTTAGATGAAGTTCTATTGACAGTTCGAAATTATGATTTGTCACGAAATAATTTAAATGAAACAAAATTGTTTGCATTCATTTTGTATTCCCGAGATACACAGTTTTCACTTTGGTGGGTCAACATGGGTTCATTGTTCGGAAAGGGTTGATTGTCCCGACGGCGCGGTACGACGGCGTTTAAAGAGGACACGGAGCTTTTTACTCGAGGAGTTCCATCGCATTTGCATCGTGGACGAAGATGTTAGTCGAATCTTAGCTGAATATCGTTAGAAACGACACGATTCCCGGTACGATAAATCACGGCGCCTATATCGATCGTCGCTGCCGAACATCTTGACCAAAAATACCACTATAAAACGATAATGACCCGAAGTTTCAACCATGCATTATTTCATCGCTGCGACGTGTTCGCTCATTTACATGCACGTGTACGTCCGTCGCGATACAACCGAGAACGAGAACTGCTATAAAAGTTACGAACACGTATTAAAGACGGATAGAATCGTATTGTGCCTGTGTTACCTCAGCTACGATTCCCGTGCCTTTTTTATGGACAACAATAGGAGAGTGGTGAAGATATTACAGTGGCATGACAGGTCGCAGGTAAAATATATTCCTCTCAAAATGTTTTCGTGTTTCGTATTTTCTTTATCAGAATTTTTAATGGTTCGTATAATATGATCACGTGACATGCAATGCAATGAAAAAAAAGTCATTTCTGTCATGCTAGGTACCTACAGATTTAAATCGACGATTAAATTGATATATGTATAAATTAATCAATTTTTATAATATTCAACTTCGTTCATGAGGCTATTAGGTGTGTTTGCATGCGACGATTATATGCGTGGAAGAGTTAGTTTATCAACTGAAATCAAGCGATCTCGTTAAAAAGAACAGAAAGGCTTGACCGAAAGATTGGAGCTTGGATTAACGCGAAAATGTATTCTGTATTTCGGTTAAAATTAAGAGTCCACTGCTCGTCGATTTGTTTTCATCCACCGGCACTAACGACGACCGTTTCGCTTCGACGAAAGTGCTCGACCGTACCTTTCTCATTACTCAAGCAAAAGAGTATATAGGTCAGAGACGTTCTATCCTCCATTGTCCGTCCGGTTTACTACGTCGTTGTTACACTTTTCGAGACGAGGAAGCCGCGTTAAATGGATGAAAATTCCGGGACGGAGGTTTCGACTGTTTTAAGAAGGCAGGGAAGGAACGGAGAGAGCGGAACGAGTGCAAATTGGATTCTCGATACGAGGAGACAAAAGCGCGTGTCGGGGGAAAAAAACGATCGACGCGATCTCGTTTCCTCTGTTCTTGAAGGTTGAACACGCATCTCGTCTTTCTCCCGCTGTTCATTCATCGTTATATACTCCATTGTCCGTCTACTCCGCTTCCTTCTCACAATTTCTTAATTTTTCCTTTTACGCGTCGAAGCAATCCATGGCGGAAAGATAATTTACTCAACGCTTTTAGTACTTCAGTTGCAGTGAATAACAGAAAGGAGAAAGCGCGACAGGGTTCGTTTGTTGGTAGCCGTATAATCTATCTCGGGAAACGAGAAAACGTTCCGCAGAGGATTCAATATTTCACCTGACACCGTTCAGGTGTTTCATTACTCTTGCAGCCGCATCGAAAGTTTAATATCTTCGATGCACGGAACTCGCGCCTTCGTTTATTGTTTTATTATTTCACACAATTACGTGCCGGTAAATGTATGTATATGTATACGGGTGCACGGGTGGACCAGTAATTTTGTCTGTCTTGAATTTCACTGAAAGTGAATGTCATCGAGT
>SMSR01013997.1:0-15511 GCA_019453355.1 Ceratina japonica
GACACGATTTTCGTCGGACACAAAGCCGGTCGTTGATAAAAGAAGCGGCATCGCTCTCTCTCTCTCGTTTCTTTCTGGAGTCTCGCGCACGAGCGGGCAGATCTTGAAGACGACGCGTCGGGTCGAGAGAGCGAACGAGAGACAGGGAGAGAGGCGGTGGTTCGTAGGATACGAGGTAAACGTTTTTCGGAATCTCGCAGCCCTTGTTCGCCGAGGAGGTGCAAAGCCCGTCTCCTCTCGCGGCTCCTTCAGTAAGACCGAGCACCGGCTGACGGAAACATAAATTTCAGATCTACCTACTTCCCTCTTCCTCACGGATTCCTATTTTTTTCTTTCCTCGCTCTCGCCTCGCTCGTTCTCTCCCTCTCTCTCTCCGTTCCTTCTCTCTAGATAAAGCGAACTTCCCCCGGCTGCCGCCGGGCGAATTTTCGCCGCGATGCGACGCATTGTCCGACACCGCGACCCGGAATCGAGGCTTGATTTACGGGATGCTCGTGACGATTCGCTCCCTACGAATCTCGAGATTGAACCACTCTGTTCGATGTTATTGTTAGGAATTCCAACGGGAACTTCAAATGTTCGCGGAAATGCGAAAAAGTTCTTCCCTTTATTAACGTTTCAGTAATAACGACTCTCTTTTAACCCCTTCCCGTGCCATTTAGCTCGAGAAACTCCGTTTTTTATACTTGTAACAAACTTTGTACATTTTCGGTGGACACGAGATTATAGCGAGTTTGCCCACGATTGCTATAAAATAATGATCAAGAGAGTTCGACTTATATTTACGTTTAATACAAAATTATGATCACGACTCATTAAAGTACGTCAAGGGGTTAATTAAGCTTTATCTTTGGAAACAGTTGTTCGAAAAATTGTATCTATCCCTGGCAGTGGATAATGTCGCGCAGAACGAAACGAGTAACGGGGAGGAAAATCTCCAGAGACTGTTTTAGTCAGGTTATTACGAGCATCATTTCGTGAGGGGTAACTGCTTGAGAGATCTCAGGGTGGCGGCTTCTTCTTGTAGCTGCCTCTGTCTGGTTCTCGCTGCGGCGACATAAAGGGGTTGTTCATAATCCGGGCTGAAAGCTATGGCGCGAAAAAATAGCCGGCGAAACAGCGGGAACGAAACAGGTGGCCGGTCGTTATCGTCCTTTCTACGTATTACTATGCATTGCGAGATAGCGGCGCGAGTCGCGTTCCCGGCTTCCTTTTCCCCGAAGATGACATTACGACAATACCTCTAAACCTTATCGCGCGCTCTTATTCCGTTCCGTTTTGTTTTCGACTTGTCTGCAATTATAGAAACGCCGGATTTATCTTCGTACAATCGGAATTAATGATTCCGGAGGGAATCATTAATTTACATTATCGGTAAAACTTGTATGATATCGTATCGTGTCGTTCCGTGTTTTATCCTCCGGTGTAATATTTAACCACTGTCAAATGAATAAAAAATGTAACGTAAATTGCAAACCGTGTTTTACAGTCGATGCTGGATCAATTTAATTAATTAAACTGTTAACGGATTTCCACGATCGTTTAAAAAATGTATTTTGCAAGCTCGTCTCAGTAAATTGAACTGAATAATAAATCGACACAAAAAACAGTCTTTAAATATGGTCTCGGTTTTCTGTTTACAGGTACGTATGGGTTTGCAGTAATTAATCCTGTTCCGAAGCGTCGGCTAAACATTTGTGAGTATGTATCTCCTGGAACTAAAAGGAACCGTGGGTTTAGTCGTGAAAAAAAAGCTGCACCGAAATGCAAATGTTTCTTTCGCTCTCCTCTCGTTTCTCCTCTCCCGAAAGATTCGGCGGTACAGCGTGAAAACTGTTTATTTGAATTCCACGTCGGGTTTCCGGTTAACCGGAGATTAAAACGAGAAGGAAAAGCGAGCCGGGCTGCTTTATGCGTGAATTTTCGAATAAGAGAAATAAGAGAAACCGCTGGGAGACGTTAGAACGAGAGTAAACTTATTAACTAGAAACTTTTCCCGGCCCTTATTGTTCTTCCACTGCGCCATTATCTTCCTCCTTCTCCTACTTTTTGTCATCTTTTAATTTTTACATCGCGAATTCCACTGAGGACGTGACTCAACTTCCAACTTCCTCAAACGAGATACACCTACCTTCGCATTCCATGATAGTCTTCCGTATCTTTTCCTTGTTATAAATACCGTTGCTCTGATTACTCTGTTTCTTTAGACTTTCTACCGATATTTCTCAGCTCTTATTAAAACAATATAATACACTTAATTATCGAAATAAATGTAATTCTAGGAAGGATTATTATTCGATCCTGGTTTACGAAGTCGAAAACACGAAGTAGAAATTTTAGGCAGCTAGTAATACCGATTATAAATACCGTTGCTCGGATTACTGTGTTTCTTTAAACTTTCTGCCAATATTTCTCAGCTCTTATTAAAACAACATAATACACTTAATTATCGAAGTAATTGTAATCCTAGGAAGAATTATTATTTGATCCTGCGAAGTCGAAAACGCGAAGTAGAAATTTTGGGCAGCTCGTAGTACGGAGACTTTNTTGTAATTCTAGGAAGGATTATCATTCGATCCTGGTTTACGAAGTCGAAAACACGAAGTAGAAATTTTAGGCAGCTAGTAATACCGATTATAAATACCGTTGCTCTGATTACTATGTTTCTCTAGACTTTCTACCAATATTTCTCAGCTCTTATTAAAACAACATAATACACTTAATTATCGAAGTAATTGTAATCCTAAGAAGAATTATTATTTGATCCTGCGAAGTCGAAAACGCGAAGTAGAAATTTTGGGCAGCTCGTAATACGGAGACTTTTCATTTCATTAGAACGCGGGGGCCACCTTTAACCCTCGTAACTTTTCCTCGCCGCACCACTTCCTTTGTTGCCCGCCGCGTCGCGCCGGTGTCCTTTTTAATGGTTCAATTTAAGAATGCGCCGCGATGAATATTAACACAAACGATTCCGTGCGCGATTCCGACGATGCAGCTCACGAATCCTTCGTAATTCTTGTTACGTAGCGTTCGACGATGACTTTAGATCTGTAACTTCAAACGAGAACTCGCGGTGATATCGACTTTTCGGAGATAAGTTTTCAACGGGAGATCGTCTACTATCGCCTCGGTATCATTTTTAAACAAATCCTTCTGACTTCTTTTTTCGATCGTAAAAAATGGTAACTTTGTTCTAACTTTTTGAACTTCATATTACGATAATGTAGCGGTCGTCTTAAATTCCGTATAAAACTCGGTAAAATATGATTCAATAAATTATTCAACGCGCCAAAGAGTAATTTGCATTTCATTATATAAAAGTAATATACCTAACATATGTACTTGACCCGTAGCCGCTGTGAACGCGCCGTGAACCCGCGGTAAATTAAATTGAATGAATTATTCAATTTGAAAATTACATCGGAAAGTAACGGGGAGGATATATATATATATAAGAAAGCGAGCTTCGGACTCGTTCCTCCAATCTTCCAGCCTATTGGCGAGGGACTCTTCGGTAAGAAAAATCGCGGGGGAGGGTTCGACGCTAAATGTAACCCGGTTTCGCGATTCGCCCGAGAAATATGACGGGGAATCTTTCCACCTTTAACTCGGCCCCGTTTTATCTATCCCCTCCGGGTGTCCCTGATTCCGGTCGGTCGCCTCGTCAGTATTCAACACGGGCGGGACATAAATTTGGAATTTTTTTATATGTACACCCACCGTCTCCCGGCTATGGAACGTTCTCGGTCAGATTTGTCCCCGACACGTAGAAAAGCGAATTCGGCGCCGCGGCTCCGTGTCCTTATCAGCGTTCCCCCGTGATAAATATTACATTCCCGGAAACGCGCTCTCACGGGTTAATGATCGTTCGAATTGCAATAACGAAATTGCCGGTTATAAAGAAGCTAGAGGACGCAAAACCGCGAAACTCGTTTTTGCACCAGTCTTTGAATCAGTCGCGGTCGGCGTACAATATTGGCGGATCGTCTGACAATGGTTAACCACGCCAGGAAAATCCGTCGATTCGGCGAAGATTAACTCGCGCACCGGCTTTGCAGTTGGGGAAACGAGATTCAAAAACGTAGCTGATGTTCGGGGGCGGCGCGAGCTTTTTTATCAAAGGTACGAAATTGACTTTGACTAATTTAAAACTTGTTTGACGCGTGCATTGTATAGTATATGAGGAGTAAAAGGGAAAAGGTGATGGAGGGCCAAACTGCGGGCGAAATTCGCGCTAGAGATATCGGGGAAAGTTTCGCCGGGGGGGTGATTTCGCGTCGCGTCACGTGCGCGAATATTCCCGGCCGTTTCTTTCTCTGCGGCCCCTCCGTTTTCGACGAGGCAACTTGTTTCCAGCGCACCGGTGCAACCCGATTCCGGATGCATCGCGCGAACCGTTCGATTGATCGGGCCGCTCGTTCGCGCTCGTCCGACGCGTACCAAGATTTCCTTTCTTTGAACGATGCGCTTTTTACATGCTACCATGTTCTCGCGGGCCGTGCTTTACGTTCGGACCGGCAGTTGATTATTTTATGCCGGCGTCGAGGATGCCGGGTAAAAGTTTTAGTAAGCGAGGAACGTGGCCAAACACAACGCGCCCGGCCCGTAAAAAGATTTGTATCTTACCGCGTTACATTTCTGCTCGGCCGACTTTTGAATAGTAATTATTTAATTAAAGAAACGTTCTTGTCTTCTAATTAAAAGTTCATGCAAAAACTCGAAATCCCGCTCGTTTAGAGGAACGTTTATACGTGGAAATTCCTCGCGGAAGCAGATGAGAAAGAATTAATTCTAGCAACTTCACAAATTCCTGCTGTTACCCAAATTGGCGCCCTAATAACGTAGCCGTACGAGCTCGCATCCGCCAGGAATAGAAACAAAAATACGGTTATTCGCTAGCAGTGATTACGAAAATTCCCGGTGAACACGAAACGTCTTGCCGAAACGATATCGAGGCGTGTTCGTCGAATTGGCGTCGGCAAACGAACGATATCGGCCAGATTCAATTTGCCAGTCGGTGATCTGCGCGCGGCACCACCGCTGGTAGGGGGAAGTTGGATTTTCACAATTCCTCGAAACTTTGGATTATGTGAACTATCGGATACAAGGGTAACTCCGCAGAGGAGCGGAATTACGCGAAAGGGTAACTATGAAAATTCAAACTACGTCAGCGTAAGTAGAGTTTGCCCCGGTGGATTACGTCGCGTGAGGGATGGGACCGGGGAGAAGGACAGAGTTTGCAAACAGACACGGCCTTAGAACTTGTTCATCTTTTCCTGAGTTCCTGTTTTAATCCTGCTTAGAATCCTCGATTCAGGATAATCCACGCGCGAGCAGACCTTTCAATATTAAAAAAGTAGATAAGAATTGATAAAACAAAAATGTACGAAATTAACTGGATAGGAAATTGTATTTAAAAATTTATGATTGTCGCATAGTCACTTTATATTACGAAAAAATAAGACAATTACACAATCAAGAGGACAAGTACAAAATTAACTGGATAGGAAATTATATTTTTAAATTTATGATTGTCGCATATCGTTTTATTACGAACAAACAAGACAATTGAAATAAACGTAAGATGTATGGGCACACATAGTTTATACGTAGTAAATTCTTATTCCAGTGGCTAGCCGAAGTATATTTCAGGTTTTTGCTCTCTCGACGTAAATTCGAGACCTCCATAACATAGAATTACGTAAATCCAGAAAAATTCTATTCATTTGACGTCAGAGTTTCTTTCAGTTTTCCGCGGAGCGTGTTCTGTGTGTCCGCCCTCCATTCTATCACAAACTCAGCCCCGGGCACCGATCCTCCTAACATAGAATTACGTGCTCTCTAAAACACCCTCGGTTTTCGTCAAATTGTTTCGCGTAGCCGCATTACAAGTCAGTACGAATTAGTATTTCACGTTCTGTACATTCAAACGCTTCATATTTAAAAATATGTAACATTTCCTGCACGTTTTTGCATATTCTTGTTACATCAATAATAATCATGAGTCCACTTCAGCTTCGTGCAATTAACTTTAAAAAGTGCAAAGATCATAGTTCCATAAAGGCGAAATGGGAGCACCTTTCATCTTTCAATAATTATGGGACTGAAGCAATGTAGGAAAAGATTGAGAGCGGAAGTTGAAGTTACATTACACACACGTACGAATGAACTTTACAATATTCAAGCATGTTCCATAGAGTTGGTTTTTCTTTCAAAGAAATCTTGATGAGTTCGCAATTTTTAAATTCCCAGGAGTAGCGTTTTAAAATTAGACCAGTGTAGCCAGCTACCACCCAACTTCATTAATTCAGCTCTTACGACGTAAATTCTTTTTAATAATAAACTAAGTTAGTACACGAACGACACCTTCTTATTTAATTCCATCAACAAATTCCACCTCAAGATTTCCATTACATATATGCATATGCATCTTGTAAATTGCTGTTTTAATAAGTATTTTACGAAATGAATACAATCTGGAATTCCATGTGTATTAATGACGTAGCCTTTGTGTCTCGCTCGTGTCTAGGAATTTTCTTTTTCCAAGTATCCTTCCTGGGCTTAACAAAAATTCTATTTCCGAGCTAGTCTGCAACGCTAAACACGAGAAAATTCAGTAGCAGTGTACGCAGCCTTCGTTTTTCGAATTGTCGAGGAGACAGAGAAGACTTGAGCGTGCGGCTCGTTTTCCCAGCCACGGAATTGCTCAGCGAGCAGGAGCGCATTGTGCTCGATCGTCGCGACGTTTTTTTCACGTCGGGTTTAACCCTGTTCCCCATTTTTGTGGCGTATCGCAGCGTCAATACGTAATTTCCGTCGATCGCGGAGAGCCCGAGGAACATTCGCGGAAACGAAAGTGGGAGGCTGGATCCTCTGGGAACGTAAGAAGCGTAATCGACCTGGTTCTCCAGCCTCGAACCCCGGGGAGTCGACGCGGAGAATGTATTTTTTTTCTCCCCGCCTCCCTTTTTTAAATCGCGCTGCCTTTGTGCAGATTTTATTTTGCGAAGAAGGAAAAGCTGGGATTAACGAGGCTCCGGTATTGATCTTGCACGCGAGTAACGTAGTATGTTTGTTTCCGAACGGCGTCACGTATAATTTAAATACAGAACGATTCTTTGCGTAGCGGAATCGTGGGTATAAATTTGATATCGGAATGCTTTCATGAGGTATACTTTATTTAAAAAAGATACAATTTCAAAATCAAGAAATATTCTCCAATAAAGTGTCGTGGATTATTTTTATTGGGATCGTGTTCAATCACAGGCACGACAATCGCTTAAATTATTTATTTATTTATTTATTTATTTATTTCATAATAAACGGGCATCAATACCCAAATTACAAAATGCAAGAAGATAGCTGTTGACAGTCGCCATATAATCTATTGCATATAACATATAACATTATGAATCTGATAAAAAAAAATACTATTATACTAGAGAATTGCAGACTCGCGTTTCACGGCGTGTAAGTCTCTCAACGTATAAGATACAGGAACGGAGGTATAATTAAATATCAGGCTATTATTTTTGCTTTGTTCTCGGCGAACAACGATGCCGCCTTCGCCTTCACCCGATACCAATAAAACCGGCGCGATATACATCACGCGTGGCTCATTATCGCGAGCGACAGCGAACGGCGGTTCGCTATCGATATTCTTTCGCCGAGATGATGAATCACGAATAATTAGCCCGCTACCGTTTATCGATAATTTGCCGAGATTAATACGAAGTGGCTGGATATCTCACGCCCGATTCCCGTCGGCTGGGTTCAATTTTTCAGCGGCAATCAATCGGCTCGTCGATACGAGAGCGAGAAAACCGGTCGGCCGTCGCTATTTCTCGGATCCTCTTGTCTCGTTTCGTCCCGTTCCATCATCGCCTCGAGTTTTCCTCCGCTCCTCTTTATTTATTCTTCACCTCTTAGCTCCGCGAAACCGCGGCATCGATTCCCTCGTTTTTTCTCATTTTCTCTCTGCCTCTCTTTCTCTCCCCCTCGTACTCCTTTCTTTTATTTTGCGTTTCGTTCACGGGTTCGAAAACGACGCCGCACGCCGCGAGCATAAATCGATGGGGACAGAATTCATCGGCTGCCTCCGGACAGCGCCCTTCGGTAATTTGTTGAGAGCCCTACCGGCAGCGGTCGTGTCCTCGTCGCCGTGTAGCTCGCCGGATTTGTGTGCGGCGAGAACAGGGCAGGGAAATTCCTGTCAGGGATAAATGCCGGCTTGTATTCCCAGGGATTCTTGCCGATACGTGGCCGGTAATGAAATGTCTCTAGTTACATATTAAAGTATTATAAATTACAGCCGTAATTAAAATAATCCGAATGCCGTTGTACAGCTGCCAGTTTTCGTTTCCACTGTCTTGATAATAAATATAAAATATCTAATAATCCGTCATGCGATATGATATGAAAATACCTTGAAATTATATAACGCGCGAGGCGTTTAAGTTCAAGACCGCGTCGGTGTACAAAAAAGAAGGAGCTCAGCGGAGGACAACAAATTGGAAACAATTGGCCGAACGCCAGGCGAGCGCTTTAGCTTAATTAGTTCATTATTTCCCGGTGAGACGTGTCCGAACGTCGCGTCGTCGTTGAAATCACCGACGCGCTTCGGAACGTGATACCGTTACGCGTTCCTCCAACATGTCGCGTGTATTTTTTTTTCCTTTTTTTTTGTTGTTGTAAATTCGCGTTTTCGAGATATCCAACTGACAGCTTGGTAGATTTACGACGGGGTAGCAAAATGGAAAAAAGAGAACGCGTAAAACAACAAAGCCCGGGCACACACAGCCGTACGAACGCAGTGCGTGTGGGCCATATTTTGTTAGTCAGGAGTCGTTTCCGCGTGTGAAATTGCTGGGTGTTGTAATTTAACGCGGCTGATGCATCCCCAAATGAAGACACAAAGCTTTGCCTTGAATCATTTCAGTAATTATTCTAGCCCCCGTTATGCGCGGCACTAATTACATTCTTCATTTAAAAACGCTTTGACGGGGGTGAAACGAAAAATAAAATTTTTAATCATGTCAATTAATTAGTGGACGTCAAGATAGAACGTTATTATTATACGCGATAGATAATTTTCTAGATTCATTTAATTTTCGATAAATTCCGATGCTTCTAAGTGTACGTGCTCGTTGTATCTCACCGGGGGCGCACCGAAATTCCGGCAGTCACATAATTTAATTAGCGGAGATAACGATGGAGGAGGTCCGTAAGTCGTGGCCGATTCCGTTCACGTAGGTGCTAGTACGGAATCGTGCGATTCCGAAATACGACCGCGTCATGTTCAGCCAGGGTCCATTAACGATATTCATATCTTTCGAACGGGGGAAACCGCTATCGGTGGTTCGTTTAAACGCCATATCGACCCCAAGAATTACAACTACCCCCCGTGTATTATCGGGCGGACGGTCTGGATGAACGCACGCCGTGAAACCTAATGAGCCCTCGAAACTGTTTCCCTACACGTGTCAGTAACGAATACCCATTTCGACCTCAACTATTCTAGAAACTCTTCAACATTTCTAGCCAGAGAAATTGCACAGCTTAGTAATCAAACATAGAAATCAGATTGAAGATTGAATTATTATAAATTTTGGCTGAAAATCTGTAGCGTTTGCAGAAATAGTTTATCATTGATAGAAATAGAGATGATACGACATATTTGTTTCTTTCTCCTCATGTTTCGACCTATGAGGGTATCCGCAGTGCAGGAACGTGATGTTCTACGTTACATTCGCCGTGAGTGCGCATAACTGCAGCGCCGTTGTTGAAGGGAAGACGCAATCAAGCGAGTTCGCGCATTTGAACAAAGTTGGGCCGGTTTATTCGCGAGATTAGACGTTTCGGTGGCTACCGTGGTCTTTAAACTGCTATGACTATAGTTTAGTGCCGCTGGGAGCATGCCTGAGCTTATTACAAACTTGGAGGTACGAGCACTTTCGTTGTTATTTTTGCACCAATTTTCGAAACATCAACAGGAGTACGAAGAGTATCTTCGTTCTAATTACTCAATCGATCGCGAATCAAATGAATTCGTATAATGAAAGTCTCTAATTAAATGTGTCATAAATTGTTG
Organism: Ceratina japonica; assembly: GCA_019453355.1. Taxonomy (NCBI): domain Eukaryota; kingdom Metazoa; phylum Arthropoda; class Insecta; order Hymenoptera; family Apidae; genus Ceratina; species Ceratina japonica. The sequence goes on from SMSR01013997.1 coordinate 10,091, forward strand.
ATAGAACGAAGTATGGCGTTTTCGTTTTTATTCTCGTATTGGGATTCGATGTGCGGTTTAATAGGATTTCAAAAATTGACGTTTAATGAAATTCCGAGCGAACTCTGTTTTCCAATATTTAACGAGTCCCATTCCTTACAAAATCGAATTCCCTTCTGGTTGCCTTCGCATGCCAAACGGACTGTTTCTGCGGTGCGCGCTCCCTGCCAAGACTGTTTTCCAATTTATAGAAAAAGAAAGAACATCGCCGTTGCATGCATTCATAGAATGCCGGAAAGTTTCTGCCGCGTTCCTGTAAACGCAGCGGAGCGCCGGGGCGGTGGGGAAGTTTTAGAAATTCATTGGAACTCCAGTTGCACGCTCGTTTGAACGCACAATTTCTAAAGATAACGCGGCCACGCTGTTTCCTACAGCTGACTGTCTTCAACGAAAACAAGATCGCGTTATAGTCGTTTTACGTGACGTACAATTGAAACAATAACACTCTGAATTAACTACGCGGTTCCATAAGTTCAGATACCAGTTAAATGGACACTTTGTTATTTTTATCTCGCTTTAAATATATTTTCGTACTTCTAGCTTATGCATCTCCAACAATTACAATATTTCGTTCCTCATTATGCATTAAATTCTCTTTATCCTGTGACTACTGATTGCATCGTAATAATATTTTTACTATTATTAATATGCAACTGAATTCCAAAATCAGTACGTAAATATTTTATACAAATATAAATCATGTTCCATTCGCATGACTCATTATAAATTAAATTCTCTTTATCCTGTGACATTGTAATAATAATTTTATTATTATTAATATGCAATTGAATTCCAAAATCAGTGAGTAAATATTTTATACATGCATAAAGCATGTTCCATTCGCATGATTCAGCTCAAAGGACGGAATCATTTTATCTGGAAGCTGAAATATTTGTTTCACAAATCTTTCTATAGCGCAGGAAAGTATCGCATATTTTTCGAGTACACAGGGTCTCCCGAAAGAGCTGTAGATATCGGCTTGGCAAACGAATGGAAGGATTAGACCGAACGAAACGTTTTTAAAACGCTAAATACATGGGTCCGGCGTCCTTTTATTCGAAATTCTGCCCCCTGTGTCCCCGGGGTAGGGGCGGAACGAGCGAAACATTAAAAAATCTCGCGTACAATGCGGCGATTGTTCCTGACCCGGGCTGCCTAGTTCCGATCGAAATTAAAACGCGATATTGTCGTTGAACGGTTCGAACGAGCGCCACCGGGGACGCTTTTTCATCCTCGAGGTTCGGGGACCCGGTTCCGGTATGGGTATTTGGTTTCTATTATCTTCCACGGGTTTTTCATTTACGCAAATCGAATAGAAAAATGTTCTATTTGCAAAGGGTGAATCGTAAGCGTTGCCGGGGGGATGAAAAGCTTCAAAAACGTTCCGCCAAAACCATTGACAGCTCCGCTACGAATTATACGCGCGATAAATCTTCGGCTTTGCGAAGAGTAAATCTTTCGCGGGATCGTTTGAACAGGTATTTAACGTTCGCGAGCCGTGAGCTTGCAAAGTAATTTGGATCTTACCTGGGCAACTCATGGCGCGACGTGCAAGAAATCTCCGCCGAGTATAATAGGGCAGAAGCAGCTTCGGCTCTCGCAACTTTCGACGCTTTGAATTAACTGCACATATTCGTCGTGCTTTGATACGATTTACAAAGAATGTTCTTTAACGGTGTAATTAACTTCCGACGCCGGGCCGGAATACTTTCTCTTAGAAACAAGTCACGTTTTCGGGCTCGTGCAACGCATTCAAGTTAAACCGTACAAGTGGCTTGCATCCTGAAATACGAGGTCGAGTTTACCCGCCGTAAAGAGCTGAGCTCACTGACAAAGTCACCGTGCACGTACACGTGCATCCCGCGAAATGATAATTACTTCCGAGCGAACCACGAACTTTATGGGTATTCATTTTAAAAATTAACTCATCGTATAGACAATAGATTTAAAATTACGATCAAAGTCATCATCGTATTATTATATTATTTATTGATATAACACGGGGACGTTGTAATGCATGAATTACGATCCTCTTATTCGCGTGGCGCGGGGACAAACGCGTTTTGTCTGTAAAACAATCGGAACTGGATGGGAGCAGGGTTAATATGCAAACAAGATGAGTTCTGCTCAATTCGGCTCTCTATCACCGCTAAACTCAATATTTCACTATTATTTCGCCGCCGATCGCGTCACCCACACACGGCGCGTTTTTCGAGCCGCGGATGAAATCTCGGGAAAAATTCCGAATCACTTTAAAAAGGATATAAAAAAAAAAGAGTGCAGAGTTTGGCCGGGCGGATTTTTCGTGATTCGGGGCCGATTGTTCGGTTCGAAAGCGCGCGCGAATGATGGACGAGCCGCGCGCGACCGGTTCGCGTCGGTTAAGCAGGCGTGACAATGGCCCCCGGATCCCCTGTCATCGTACGTTATTACGCATAAAGGTGACACGCATTCAGGAGCCCCGAACCCGGAGAAAAGAATCCATTGGGAACGAACCCACCCGCCGCACACCCTCCCTGCCATTATTAAATTATAAACGCGTTTCGACCTATCGCCGGGTCCCATCTACACCCGCCCCGGAATGACGGTTCCGTCATCGTCAATGGAAATCTCCACGGGGTGGTAGAGGCTTCCTGCGGACGCGTCCAAGGTGAATTGGGTGTTTCCGTGTGGCGTTCGGATTATTGCCGGAGCTTTTGTGATATCTTTCAGGGCCCCGGCTAGCCGGGGTGCGCGATTGATCGCGAAGGTGCAAACTCCGTACGTCCGCGGGATTTTCGTCGGATTCGATACAGGAAATGGAATTTCCCCAAATTCATTCGATAATGCCTCATCCATTTACGAATAACGGTAGATATTTTCTCTTGAATTTAACTGAGATGATGGAAAGACCAGATTTTTAAGGAAAATTCTCGTGTTTAAAAGAAAAATGTAATATTTTCGGAAAATTAAAAATGGACAAGAGAAGAACGTGGCTGAAACGACGTGACACGTACAAAGCTTTATGAAAATGATCAGACACGTTTGACGCGGGTCGAATTTAGGCGGAACGCGGAGCAATTTAGCCGGAATAATATTCCTGGTCAGGTGTTGGTCGCACTTGAGCGAAACGCCTGCGGGTTACAAGCATGCGTTACAAAGCAGCTCTCAATAATTGCGCATCGACCAAATAATTTCATCTCGCCCTCGTTGAGGCGGCCCATTGTTGGCTCGTGAACCGGGAACCCGTAACGGCTACGTAATGCCTTTCACACCCCCCTTGCTCTGACCTCAAGCACTTGTTCCATTACGCTACGTCGTCGTTTAATTAATCATGTAGGTAAGATCGAATCTTATGTGTGGCGTCACTACCGTTATCGATGACACCGTTAATCTCAAAGTTTCTCGGGGTTCATAAAAAAAACCAAAGAGGCTACTTATACGTGTTTTACAATCTCAATATCTCATGAATCAAAAATCCACTGAGGTAGAATTTAGAATTCCAGATGTTCTGGTGTCACTTTGCTTTATCCTTCACGAAAAATTTACATGACAAAAAAATTAATCATGTAACTCTTTCAAAAAGCTGTCACATGGATTTCACGTCGTGCAAAGCCACGTCGTTTTCTAAATTGATATCTGTAATACGGTTAATATAATTTGTACCAAGAATTGATGAATGGCCCGATATATCAGTCAATAGACAGGTGTGCTTTACATTTTTTACTCAGCCGTAAAATTGTGACATTAAATCATTTCACCCTATCATCGGTCCCCGGGATCATCCCGTCCGTGAAAAGGAGGGCGTCCCTGCAATTTGTACTTCGTTCCCAGAGAGGAAGTCTTTGTGGGCGAGCGTGGATTCTTAAGGGTAATGAAATTTTAAGCATGAACCGCTGTCCAAATATCGTTGGAGTGGGTTCGAAACACAACGCGCGGAGTACTTCATATCCTCGCGTGTATAGCCTACAACGGAAGCTCACTTTGGCTCGGTCAAAGGAGCGGCAGGTTCGGTGGCACGATGCACCGAGCAAATAATTCGCCCCTCAAACGATTCCATCGATCGTTCCTCGAGCGTCGCGTCGCGTCGTCCCTCTTCCTAGCCTTTCCCCGTTTATCCCCCTCCCCCCTTTCTCTCTATTTCTCTCTCTCGCTCTTTTTCAATCGCTTCTCACCTACGGCCCCCCGGCTTCTTCTCCCGACCGAAATAGCCACGTAATCGGTTCCACGTTCTCCCTTAAAGCGGCCGATAAATCAAGGAACAACGATCCCTTCCATGTATTCAATCAACAGGCCAGGAAACGGGTACCTGAAATAGTTTCGATTTTCCTGGCTCGAATCTCGCTGCGTCGTTTAACGCACGATTAACTCTGTAATTGAAACGGTGGAGCAGCCGCGGCGGCGGTTCGCCGGTCGCTGTTTTTTCGAGTGTGCTTCTATGGAAAAGGGTTAGCGAGAGTAAATCAGGGAACGGTTCGGAATTAGCCCACTGTGAATGCCATTTTCGAGCATGTCCAAGAGTAGAAAAATTAATTACGATGAGCGAAACTTGTACAAAGAAATGTGTTTAATATTTCACGTATGAATGAAATTTTGTTTCGGGTAAAGGATAATGCGTGTTAGGATCAGTGGTGATTCGGGAGCGGTGGAGCGAACGAGCGACTTTTGTGCGTAATGGGGGTTTTACCTAATTGGCCTTCAATCGAGGTAGAATTTATAAGCCTCTTATTAGCGAATGCCGGTGCTTTTCCTCTCGCTTTAATGAACGATCGCGAAAAATATAGAGGAATTATACGAATTAAAAATTAACGAATTTTATTTGATAACCGTTAATCGCATTATTTCGCAGATTAATTCCCTGAACACGTTTTTGCCAATGCGTTTAATTATCGATTTCCACTTTTCTCGAATAAATATTAAAAAATTGTTTAATATCGTGATCCCAACGCGGTAGATAGAATTGTACTTAAAGTCTGGGCCCCTGGAATCGTATAGACACCCTCGCGCGGTTCTGAACTACCCCTTTAACGGGGCTTCCGGTCGGTCGTGTCCGGCGTAATAAGACGCGGCGCGCGCGCCTCGAAAATTGGCACTTTTGGCGAACACTTAACCTCCCTCCAGCAGCCGGCAGTCAGTGTTTGCACGTGCACATAAAGGGCGAAATGAGCGAGCCTTGGTTTCGTCAAGTGACGGTAGGCCTCGCATATGCCACCGCTTTTTCGAGCCTCCCCTTTCGCTCTCGCCCCGAGCCGAGGCCCTCCTTTCTCCCGAGCGTTTGCACCCATCCCTCCCGCGCGGCCGTTCGAACGCGATTCTTTGTTATCAGACCTCCGAACGGCGCAGCGANGTTCCCTCGTGATAAATATTACATTCCCGGAAACGCGCTCTCACGGGTTAATGATC
>SMSR01013998.1:0-11020 GCA_019453355.1 Ceratina japonica
GACTAAAAAAGCTTCCGCCAAAGTCCAACATACATACATATACAAGCGCGCGAAGTATTTCTCTCTCTTTTTCTTTCTCTTTGCCTCTTTAAACATTATATTTAGCGTCAAGTGGTACTCGTATTTACAGGCGCGATCGATTTTTAACTGATGCACTACTGCGGGTTAACTTACTTCAGTATTACATTTCCTAAGTTACAAAGTACGAGTTATCAAAAATTGCTATCATACTGCACAAGATATAACACTTGATATATAAAAAAACGTTTTACCTAATATAAGGAATTATAGAAACAAAAAGAGAAAGATAATGTCAGAGACGTATGCATTTGAGACACTCACACAATGCAGAGAGGAAGAAAAGTTATAAACTATTCCAATATCGAATAGTGTCATTTTTTAAGTATACTTCATTACAAATTGTGTCAAATTATCTTAATGGAAAATAGGCCAAAGTTTTAAAAACTACACGACCTAAGTCCTCGTCTATTAACGATACATTCGGCCAAAATTCTTTCTCTCTCTCTCTCCCTCTCTCTCGTTCTTTCTTCCTCCCTCTCTATCGATCTACTCTGGGATCGAGACGTTCGCCCTAACGCGGTACTCTATCATCTCCTAAAGGTAAAAAACGAAACAACAGAAAAATTGTAATCAAATGTGAATCTGATTTTCTAACCGTAGCCCTAAGACGCTAAGACGTTTCTTCATATGTACAATGTACCACTAACTTTTTTATCTACATATGTACCACTAATTTTTTTATCTACATATGTACTGCTCTTCCATCTGTTCTCACGAACACGAAAAGAAAAATAAATAAATAATAAATAACTGATCTGTTTGGTGGACCGGGAGCGAATAAGCGCAGCCCGGCGATGTGTTAAGGAAAAGAAAAAAATGAAAGAAGCAAATTTACATGTTAAACTCTGATTATTGTTGTTTCTCACCAACGAGGTTCCAGTCATCTCCGCACTGCCTCGTGCCGGTTCCGCGTTTTTTCTTTTTCTTGCTCTTTCCAGTAGTCGACGCCGCAATCGAGGCGTTTATCGCCTCTCTCACCGACTTCGCGCATTGCACGTCCTCCATACTAGTATCCGTCCTCACCTTCGTCAGCGTTACGCTGGTTCCCTTCAAATTGATTCCGTCCTCCGGTATCGGCTGACCGTTCGCCACTTTGCTAATTTGTATGTTCGCCAGCCCGCTCAGGCTCGTGCAATCCGGCGTCAATCTACTCCTCAACTCCGCCAAACTCGACGGTATAATACCGTTCGCGTGCTTCACGCTCGAGTTCTCCGACGACTTTTGCGACGTCAGATCACCCTTCACGATATAATCCGGTTTCGGCGGAGACGTCAGGCCCGCGTTGATCGCGTGCTGCAACGCGGGACTCCTGATGGTCACCATACCGTTCTCCGACACCTTTATGATCGCCGCCTGTTGGGTAGGCGGCACTTTCATCGGGCCGAACGCGGGATTCCTTATAGTCACCATGTTGGTGTTCGGATTGTGAAGTATTCTAGCCGGCTCGTCTGTGTGATCGTTCATGAAAGGATCGCCGCCTTGTACCGTTGCCGGGTTCGCTGCATTACCGGTATTCGCCGCGTTTTTGTTCTTTTTCTTCTTCTTTTTACTGCTACTACTCTGAGTCTGCTGCGTTTCTTTAGGCACATCTGAAATAAAATAATCGATTGCAAATAAATATTTTCAGCATTTTTAAGGCGTTTAAGTAATGTCATAAATATTTAAATATAAAAGAGAATAGGAAATCGTGCAACATTTACTCACCTTTCTCTGTAGGTTTAGGTAAAAGATCCTGCTTCAATTTCCCAGTATCCACTACAATCACGTTGCCTCCTGCCTGAGGACTTGCGTAACTTGATTGAATTCCGCTCATCGGTGCGGCGATTATGGTAGTTTGTTTGGGAGGGTTTACTGGTTTAGGTAACGGCGCCGATCTTATAGGCAAAGGTTTTGCTGGTGCATCGACCTTCGTTATGGTAATACCTGGCGGTAATTTTAAATTCTCTATATTAAGCTTCGAATGCGCAGTGATATCCTTAAATTGGCTACTCAGTGGCGAATGGCCCCTTTCTTCGGACACTGGTTGTATTTCCGGTCTCGGTTTATCCGTCACTTGATTCATCACTTTATTCTGAGCCTTTTGGTTGTCATTTTTGGTTTGTTTAATCGTCACATTGTTACACGCGTTTTTATTACTCTTGATGGAAGTCAATTGATTACTTTTATCTTGCACCTGGGACTTCGACTTTTTATTATTCTTTTCGTTAGTAGTGTTCGCGTTTTGCGAAGTTTTCTGTACAATCGGCGTCTGAGGCGGAGTATGCACTTTGCCCTGCTTTTTCCCGGACGCGTTCTGCTGCTGATTCTTGTTCTTGTTCACGACATTCTGTTGCAGCACGTTTTCTTTGTTCTCGGTGCTCTTCTTGTCTTTTTTCGACTTCGGCTTCGACTCGCTAATATTCTGTTGCTGAGCCTTTTTCTCGTCGACTTGTTTCCCCTTGCTTTTCTCGTTATTCGCTTGTTGCTTCACATTATTCTTCGTATCGCAGATCTTATTGTTTTGTACTTGCTGTTTCGAATTATTTAATTGCTGCTTATTTCCATGTTGCAGTGAATTATGATTGGCATTATTATTGCTATTATTATTGTTGTTATTATTTGCTTTAGTCTTCTTCTTCTTCCCACTGATATTCTGATTGTGTTCGTTCTCTAGTTTCAAACCAGCCACTTCCTTGGTCTGACCGTTCACCAACGTGAACAGAACTTTGTCCTCAGCTGGCGTTTGCCCCTTCAATGTGATCGTCACTGTCGGTTCCGCGCTATTCGATTCCATAACTCTCTTGATCGTCACAATTTGAGGCTGAGCCTCCGTCTGAACCGGTTTCTTCGCTTCCTCTTTCGCCTTCGCTTCCTCCAACTTTTTCATTTCTTTCTTCAACTTCTTCCTCTCCTTCTTCGTCAAAACCTTCTCATTCGAGTCAACGGTCACTAATTTCTCCGTAGCGCTGTTCGCGCTGCTCTTAACGTTTGCGGTATTGTTATTCGCTGCCTGTGCTTTGCTATTTTTACTCCCGATATCAGTTTTCTCGTTCTTGATCGCCGCTTTATTGTTCGTTTGACCAGAGATCACTGTTTTGTCAGGTTTGCTAATACTTTTATTCTTTGTGTTCGTCACAGAAGCAGTCTTCGTTTTGTTATTTATACTACCGGTACAACTACTACTACTGCTGTTGTTGCTACTATAGCTACTGCTGCTAGCGTTACTACTACTGCTACAGACTTCTTGTTTGTCTTTCTTTTTATTACTTAATTGTTTTAAAGCTGGCAACGCTACTGGCGGCGATGTAGGTAAAATAGATACTTCGGGTAGGTTACACTGAGGTAATAATCTTTGAGGAACAGGTTTTTGAGGGTCAACTATCGTGATCGTTACTTCTGGTGTCTTTTTTTGCAACTCTATTAGTTTCTGCCTTTGTGCTTCTTGCCTGTCTCTTTTAAGCTTCTCTTCTAACTGCAAAGAGGAAGTAAAAATGCAGTTAATTAATACCACAGATAATCGAAAAAAATTACGTATATTTAACTTTGACTGCCGGAGAACCTCTGATTTGTATGCTTCGTACATGCTTGTAAGATATTTTGTTGAATAATCGCATATTCAGTTTCAAATGCCGACAGTCGAAAGGTTACAACGATACTGACCTTTCGTTGCTTCTGCCTAGCTTTCTTCTCGGCCTTTTTGTTATTATCTTTCTTCCCATTCTGGTTTCCTTCTATGAATTCAAGTAAGTCCGCTAAATCCCTCTGATCCCGTTGGTCGTTTGGCATCATGGAAACGTTACTCCAAAGCGGAGTATTTGATCTAGGCGCCGTATTCATCACTGCCTTCGACTCTACACTAGCGTTAGACACAACTGATTCCGAGGGACTTTTCGAAGGGCTGCAACTGGCCTTACACTTAGCCTTTTTCTTAGTCAACAACTGCCGCAAACGTTCTCTCATTTCATTGTAATTCCGACTAACCGGCGCTACCGAAGGCTGAGGAAAATTGCTCCTTTAAGATAAGATACCAAGTTACTCATAAGAATAAAAATAATTTAATTTACGTACAACTCCGTGGCCAAATACTTCGCAGTAACAGCAGTCGCAATGTCTGTTCGAATCCCGTTGCGCTGAACTGGTAGTGGAACAAGAATCCTCTTGACTACTTCCGGAATCCGAACAGTCTCCGTCCCCGGAACTTACTAAAGTGACACAAATATTTTCTTCGTTAATAAGAAAGTTGATAAGAAACTGATGCAATTCGTGTTAATGATTATCACGGTACTGACGATCGTTACACGAAACTCTCTTAATGTGCTCGACGGTGGCCTGCTTGTGGCAAGCGTGCGACGCGTGATTACTATGCGTATGAGATCTGTGAGTGGGTCCAGTATTTTTTACTACGTCCGAAGGAGATCCATGCGTATGTGAATGCGAAGTCGCGCCTATTAAATTCCAGAAATCAACACACCTTTTATTAATACTATTTCAATTTCATTTAGAGAATTAAATAATAAATGTTTACTCGTACGATTGTGCTTACCTTGCGGGGTTATTGTATGATTATGGGTGGTATTCAAGGTTTGTGTTGTAGAATGCCTAGTTTGCGTTTGGGCGGACTGTGTGGAACCAGTTTTCACCGTTGGCTTACTCACTTCTTGATTATTCTTTACAGTGGAAGGTGATACTGGTTTTGGATGACCATTTGACACAGCCGTCTCAGCTAATAATATCATTGTTCATTAAAACAAGCAAACTGCTTAACCGTTTGAATGCTACAGGCATATACGCTCTCAGAAGTCCGTCAATATACACGACCGGCATATACATAAGCTCTCGTGTATCCATCAGTATACACGACGGGCATACGTATGACCTCTGTATTTTTTTTACTATAACATCTTAATATCGAATCTCCCCTCCGGGTAATGTTTTGAATACTAGTCGAACAACCAGTCGCAGCAACTAAGATGCGAATGTCATACCGTCCATAGTGATGGATTCTTGCTGGAGCGTGCAGCAGTCAAAGGATTAATTGGCAGTACTACTTTAGCACCCAAGACAATATCCCATCTACACAAGTTATATGTTCAAACCGAAAAACGACGAAAATCCGTATGCAATTTCCAAGTTACAGGAACATTTCAAGTGAATCAATGATTCGTTAAAGTCGTGTTCCTCAACATTTAAAAAAAGTTAAAGTTTCACGTAGCATTCTTCGATAGATAAAAATTTATAAATACACTTTAAAATATTTACGATGAAAGCTTTTAAATAAATTTTGTATTAAATTTATTACGTTCCTATTAAAAATTGTACAAAATGGGCTTACTTTTCTCGATGCTAAAGTGGCATTATCTGTTGACCCCTTAGCATACAAATAAAGCACAAACTGTAAGAATTTTTAAATATCCAAGATTCGTAAGATTTTTAAATATCATAATTTGAAATACTGTAGATTCGAAATAAGCTCTGAAAATTCCGGGAATGTTCGAGTAACGTGAAAGTATGCCAAGGGGTTAATGATAACTAGCAAAACTTCAATGATTCCAATTACATTTTGTCAAGCAAGGACAGCTATCCCATATTTTCCGTTTGGAATTTAATAAACAAGGGCACGGCGGATTCTCCAGTACCATTTTCCTCTCCATAATTTCTTTCACGTGTTGATATACACACATACAAGGCTGTGGATCGAACGTTCTGAGATCAGTATTCTCGTTCGCGTTTCTTATATCGCTACCATCAGTTTTCGCATCTTTCGTTTCAATATCCTGCCCTTTCTTTTTTACCTGCGTCGCAGAATAATACCCCGTATGTTCTAAAATAGAGTCAAGTGAGCAAATTACATATGTATAATATTATAGATTTGGTGAATTTCTTTCGGGAGAAGTCTTACCTAACAAATCATTTATTATGACCTGGGAAAAAGCACTATCGAACGGCAACAACATGTTCTCCGAGTCACTTTTATTCACCTGTAAATTAATCCATTTGAATTTATCAATTATGATTCAAACGAAAATAAAGAAATTAGAAGCAGAGATTCTTACGGTCGAAGTCACTGCAGGTCCCGTGCATATATGACATTCGCAACTTTTATCTTCTTGCCCATTACTTTCTAAGTAATTTCCCTCATTATGCGCCCTTTCGAATACATTTATAAATTAAAAACACAATCAAGGGAATTGCAATGTACGCAAACGATAATAAATACCTGGCGGATCTCATTGCAAACTGTGCTAAATCGTCTAATAAGATTTTAAGTATTTCTATGCTCGGAAGCATATTAAGTGAATCCAAACTAAAATCAGGAGTGGGACTCAAGGATCTGCTATCCGCGTCCGATGCGCAAATTTTCCCCTGCGACGCTCGCGTCGAAATATGTTCATCTGCATCCTGGAATTCACTAAAATTAAGAATAAAATGATATTAACTCAGTTTAATATTGTACCTGTGAATTTTTCATTTTCGTGTTAATATACCTTCCAGCATCAGGCGATTTATGCAACATACGTTGCTCCATGAGTTTCTTAGTCGCTGTGAACAATTCCCAACCCTCCCTCACCTGCCTGACGCGAGTCATCCGAACTGCTTGCTCTGCACTAAAATACGCTCTGCTTATGAAATTTTGTCCATACATTTTGCAGCCTAAAACTGTTATCCATTCTACTGTTGCTCGTGTATACTTACTTATACTTATCCATCCACGACTCCGTTTCAGCCCACAGGTCTCTAATCACCGTCATTTCTTTGTCAAAAGACAAATATCGATGAACGAGACGCTGATATTCCGTGTCTTTTAAAGGCAAAAGTTTTCTTAACTGTAAAACTTAAGATTTATATTTCGTCGTTTAACAATATACAGTGACTCCAAAAAGTATTCGCACACTTCTTACAACGGGATAACTGCTTTAATATTGAACCAAATAACATGTTTTGTGGGATTCTAGAGTAGGAAGATCAGAAAAGTTTGGACAAACATTTTTCTATATTACATAGTAAACTAAGCCTTCTAAACTCCTACAAAAAATAATACTGTTTCGTTCATTATTAAAAAAGATATTTCATTTTAGAAAATATGCCAATATTTTGTGGAGCCACTATATTATACCAAATAAGAAATGATTTACCTGACTAATAAACGGCGGTAAATTATTTTGTATCAATGGATCATCGTATATATAGATTTGATAAAGCTTTTTAATAAAAGAACCCCATGATAAAGGAAATTTACACTTAAACTTGCCTAAATGATCTTTTAACAATTTTACAAATTCAGAAATTTTTGAAGCTGTGGATATCAATGCGTCATAATCGTCTAAAAGACCTATAAAAAAAAAAAGTGACATCAATATTCACTGACAGAATCCAGGTTGGATTGATTTATAGTATAACATTTATATTGACCTGTAAGAAAAGTTTCTGCTAAATTATTTACATTATTATCATGTAGAAGAGCTAACAACCGAACTTTTACTTCTACTACGAACTCTTGGGCCAGACTCACTAGCTTCATAAACAATTGATGAGGATCCCTTTTACATAATCTAAAAAGGAAACGCTGTAGAAAAATTGATCGACGGACATGAATTGATCACGATGGAAACACTCCTTGAACTTACTGTAAAACAATTTTATGCATATCGTCCTCTGAAAAAGGATTCTGCTCGAACTGTGCTCCTGAAAGTCTAGCTTCCAGTGCTACGTTAAAGGAACCCCTTATATGCTGCCGCAGTTCTGTCCACAAATTCTGGAACTTAGTTGCTTTCTGCACTTCTTCTCTAAAGAGATCCCTATGCCAAAAGTGATTTATATCAAGAACTCTGTCACTTTATCCATTCAATTTCATTACCACACTCTTAACAATTACCTATTTGCTTTACACTCATCACAAGAACACATCTCCTTTCCCCTGCAAGGATTATTGTTCGTAGTCACTGTGTTATCGATAGTCTCAATATTCATTCCTATCCCCATATGAGTCGCGTTGAGACCCATGCTTTCGGGTGCCCGCGCACCTTTGATGAATTCGTCAACCACGCTCTCGTCAAATCTCACGTTCTACAAATACAATGTGTTCCACACGATCATTGATGGATATCGGTGAATGCGAAACGCTGTTCATTAATGGGAAAACGTACCGCGACAGGAACCGAGTCGGCGACGACGGGCAACAAGACAGCGTCTTCCATGAAAGCGACGTCAACGAGATCCATTCCGCCCATCCCGATGCATCCGTCGCGACGTGCATCATCTGCGTGCTTCTTCGCGAGGATGTCACCCATAGCTAAATTACTTTCTCTCGTGTTCCATAGAGCGTCCCCGAGGTCGCTGCCGCTCATTCTATCGCCGCGTGGTCACAGCTACCCCACGGAGCCCGATCGTTCGTCGACACTCGTTACGGATTACGCGATAATCGTTGCGTCTTTTCCACGGGTTTTCCTCGGGACCGCGTAAACACCTAAACCGCATTCAATCAACATTCGCTCAATATGGCGTCTCGCGTGCTCGTCCTGTGTTTCGGCATCGCGACGTGAGGTGGCGCGACGCAGCGATTGCGTCCTGCGCAGTTCTGCGAGGCTTCCAGGTTTAATTTGAATTTAATTTTGTTCAGAATTTTTAATTATCTAAAAGTTGAAAATTACAAATCCTATTCTTTTATTTGTTTTTGTTACTTCATGCTTTCTTAGTTACTCGCGCTCGTGTGGGTCAGTGTGGATCGCGCTTAACTTAAGGAGGTTAATCAGATGTACGTACATACATACATACAATTAACAAACAGAGATTCATTAAAAAATAAATATAAGCCATAATAAGCTTATAAATATGCACAAAATAACCTCTTAAATTTTGAAGTACTGTGAGTACGTCGCTGATGAGAATTTTAATAAAATAAATTTTCACGAAGAAATTGTTATAATTAATAAAAAAATATCCAGAGAATATTATTGGAACTCGTACAAATAGCGAGAGTACTTGTAAGATTTATAATTAATTCTTTTTCTATGCAAAATTGCTGTTCTTGAGTAGGATAACCTCCATCACGTACGACGGTAACGTCCAGACAGGTTGACAGGTGTTCTGAACATGTTCTGAACGGCCCTATCCACGGCCGTCTATAGACGGCCGTGTCTCATCCCGAATCATGCCGCCATGTTGTTAGTTGTGGGCGCGCTTCAATTTGAAAGGTTCGATGAGATTGAAAGTATTTTTATTTATTTATATTATAAATTTTTGTACAACTTAGGACTTGAAAAGTACATGGATAGAGTTCCTTGAAGCTATCATTACAATATCGCCTACCTTTAGGTAGCTTTTGAAAAAGAAGAACTTGTTTTGTCACAAAATCTGCAGTTTTTGGAGGCAGGAGTTTTTGTGCGAGGTCCCCAAACATATCTATATCACTCCTTCTTTTCGCTCTTTTCAACTCTTCCACTTCGGCTTCCAGATTGCTTATTCTTCTTTTGTATGACCTAAGTTTTTCATACAGACGACTCTTCCGTGGTGTCAGAGATGTCAATGATAACGGTGTTTGAATCGATTTGCTTCTGTGGGGTGTACTGGGTTCTTCATTCTCTTCAAAATTTATTACTGCTGATGTTACAGAAGTGCTAACTTCTTCATAAACTTCTGGAACAATGCTTGCACTTTGATTATTGTTCGGATTCATATTCTCTTGATCTGAAAGTCTAGAGCTGCAAGCTTCTTCGTCTGGAAAACAATATTCCCATAACATATACGTATTATTACACCACATGTACACTATGCATAATATATTATTTCTAGTCCACGTTTAATCTAAATTCAATAACGTATTATTACCTGGCACGATACGAGATGGAATAGCATGCGGCTGTAATCTTGTCCTTTCAAAATTAAGGAACATGGGTTTGGTAAAATGCAATTTACATACTCTGTAATTGTTGTACAATTGGGTAGGAGTTTTTTCTTCTAATTCTTTTCGGCCACACGCTAACACCCATAACTTTGACCTTAAAATATGTATTGTAATGTACAAATGATTTGCTATTTAAAATGCAATAAATACAAATGAACATGAAAATAATAACTTTAACCTTACCTTTCTGCGTCTTTCGGAAATCGAAACAGTGTTTCTTTCCGTCCACGTCTACTGTTATTCGTACTCTTGCATTCCTTAAATGCACACGAATAACCTCCCTTTTCACTCATATTTCTAAACTTCTTTCTATTTTTATGTTTTCACTTATTGCACTGANTAACGAAGAACGTTCATTATTTTTTGAACATACACCGTTCCTATATTTTCACATATCTTTTACATACATTTTACAAATAAAATTACATCAGTAATTATTTGTAAATTCGCTCTGGCACGAGACGAGGGAAGAGATTGATAGTGTTCGAAACAACTATGAGAGCCGAAGAAATATTATAATTGTCATCATTTCCAACTCCAACTGAATACAGAATCGGAGGCATTGTTTGCTTTCTTCTTGCGATTCCGAATAATAATTTTTAAACGAAGTTTTCTATTAAATTCTCCTTGACAAAGAATGAACGGGCGTAAATTTTATAAACAGAACAAGACACGAATTGTAAAATAAATGGATAAAAGTCTACCCGGGGCTGGAGACCGGTTCGTCAGGCCTGAATGATCAAAAGCTAAAGCAGGCCCGGTGAAAAGTGAATGGTAGACGGTCAGAGAACTTTCTTATTATATTTTCACAATGTCTCCTTCAATCAGTAGTATATAAATTGGCAAATTTACACAGATTCCTACGTATTTGTATAGCATTGATTTATGATTTCTCTATGCACTGTGTATCGATCGTGGCGCATTGTGACCGTGATCGGCAATAAAATCAGGAAGCGCATTGATTCGAACGAACATGCTTTCGGAAGTAAAGAAATATGGGGTTGGAGGATTAAAACTTGACAAATAGATGCGAACAATGGTCAAGATACTTACTTATTT
>SMSR01013999.1:0-12585 GCA_019453355.1 Ceratina japonica
TCGGCGGTCGGCGGTGATCTACAATCTATAGATCATTGACGCGGGTAGGAGGGAGGCGTAGCGATTATGTAGAGTAGCGACCCCGGTCGTGGCAACGGGCGCGCATCAAACTGTGTATATTGCATTGCTGTGGAAAATGGCGTCGGGCTCGGAGGTGCCAGAATATTCGTCCCCAGCAAAACGACGAAAAGTCGACGGGATCGGTTACGATGGTACCAGCAGTGCGAAACCTGATTTCCAAGACTGCGAGACGTCGCGTGACACCCCGAACGAAGATCTCGAAGGTATTTTGACAAAAATCTGCTCGATCTGTTAATGAAATTTACCAGATTGCAAGATGGCGGTCGCGGAGGCGCCCGCTCGTCTTGCGTGTTGCGGTGGTTATCGTTCGTTTGTTCGTTCCTAGTTGATGGAGGATGACCAGGGCCGCCATGACAGTTTCCGTGTATGCTTTGAATATTTACGTGTCACGCCTTAACGCTCGGCTACTTCGTAGCTTGCCCGTTGAATCACGTCGAGCCAAAAATTCCGGATGTCATCCAATTTTTTTGTTCGAACTCAATAAAATTATTTTCGAATCGACTTGTTTCAAACTGTCACCCTGATACGTATATATATATTCTTCTCTTCTCGTATGATACTAGTCTCACGGATTTATTGAGAAAAAACAGAGATCGACACCGCTCTCCGTATCGTACGCGATATCTGCACGTATATGCCAAATACATGTAGATAAGTACCTGCGAACCTCGTACGTAGCATGTACGTACGACGTTACGCGTTATGCAGGGTACATCCGACGGACGTTCACAGATGGCACGGTCTTCATTTCATTAAGACCTTGCGAACGATACGCCTATTCGACTCGTATACGTACGCTGCGTACATAACTAAAATTTATAACGATAGCTATGCGTTTATCACTGTATACAATAGATCACGACAGATATGTATTTGTGGACGATACGCACGTAGAATGCAAATACATGTCTATCGCGATTTCTTTTACGTTCAATAAGGATCCCACCAATTTAAAAAATGTTGGACCATTGTCTGTTTATTGCAATGAATCATTTTCTCGTCAGACGAATCATTCGGTCAATTACACTGCGTTCAAAAAGAAACGGTACGAATCTTAATTTCAAATAGTAGCTGGACGTTTCATTTCCTGTAACGATGAAACGTGTACATGGTACGATGAATGTATTTTAGAGACCTACGGAGGAGACAGCGGTTTTAATGAATTGAGCGACGAGTCGAAATCGGCCTCTGTTTCCCCGGAAAACACGAATCTAATGCCGACTCCGTCGAGGATCGACTCCACCAGCGACGACACNGGCGAGACGACTGTCCAAGTGGCTGAAAGCGACGGTCGCTCCCGTCGACCCGTCGAACCTACCGGTCTGCACCACTCCGGCTCGCTTGGCCGGTTTCGAACTCGTCGACGTACCCGAGCATCGGCTGCTCTGCGANCCGAGGCCGAACTCCCAGTCTATGCCTGTTTGCGATCGACAGGATTGACACTGCTGACGAGAAGGATGAGGTATCATCCACGGTTTCAAACCTGTCGGACCTGTCGGGCTTCTCCGACTTTTCCGGCGAAGGCGGGGACATCGGTCATCAGTGGAGAAACGCTTCTTCCTGGGTTCAAAAACAGATGTTGACCGGTGCCGACCCCAGAGACCTTCTGCATCACCTCCTCATGGATTCTACTCAGATCCCGGAGCAAGTCGACGATGTCACTCTTTGGAAGGTACGTGCGCGATGGTGTTTCACCAATGACAAAAATCGCGTGGTTTATTAATCGCTCCACTCCTCTGAATCACAGATCATAATAAACATGATGTCGGAACCACCGCGACGTCAGAAATTGAGACACATAAACACCTTGACTGACGTCGTTAGATTGATACGGAACAGTAACAGAATCATAGTTTTGACGGGAGCGGGCGTAAGCGTCAGTTGTGGGATTCCTGATTTTCGCAGTAGAGACGGTATTTACTCCAGATTGGCTCAAGACTTTCCGGATTTACCAGATCCACAGGTATTCTACCATTCTACTCCAATACTATTTCTCGTACGATTGGACGCTTTGACTTTATTACCTTTTGCCTCCTTCTCTTCGCAGGCGATGTTCGACATCAATTACTTCGGTCAGGATCCAAGGCCGTTCTTCAAGTTCGCGCGAGAAATTTATCCCGGGCAGTTCAAGCCCAGCCCTTGCCACAGGTTCATCAAAATGCTGGACAAGCAGAAGAAGTTGCTCAGAAATTATTCGCAGAACATCGACACGCTGGAACAAGTGGCGGGCATTGAGAACGTGATCGAATGCCATGGTTAGTTGGACCGGGCAATTTACTTTTAAGCAGAATCATTGAATTCCGATTGAATTTCAGGTTCGTTCGCGACTGCGTCGTGTACCAGATGTAAATACCAGGTAAAAGCTGACGACATCAGGGAGGACATATTCGCCCAGAGGATACCTCTGTGTCCCAANTGACACGCTGGAACAAGTGGCGGGCATCGAGAACGTGATCGAATGCCATGGTTAGTTGGACCAGGCAATTTACTTTTAAGCAGAATCATTGAATTCCGATTGAATTCCGATTGAATTTCAGGTTCGTTCGCGACCGCGTCGTGTACCAGATGTAAATACCAAGTAAAAGCCGACGACATCAGGGAGGACATATTCGCCCAGAGGATACCTCTGTGTCCCAAGTGTCGGGTCAGCGTTTTACCTCCTGCGTCGGAAATCGATCTCAACGACAGTTACAAAGGTACACTTGAAACGCGAATCGTCGGTCTTTCGAACTGCACGCACCAGCTCGCTTCTTCTTGTTAACTTGTTTATTCTTTGTTCGAACACGTACAGACTTGGTGACACAAGGGATAATGAAACCAGACATCGTTTTCTTCGGCGAAGGATTGCCGGATGCCTTTCACGACGCGATGGCCAAAGACAAGGACGAGTGCGACCTCCTGATCGTGATCGGGTCGTCGTTAAAGGTTCGACCGGTGGCACTGATACCTTCTTCCATTCCGTCTCACGTTCCACAGATCCTGATCAATCGCGAATCATTGCCACATCTCAAGTTCGACGTCGAGCTCTTGGGGGACGGTGACGTTATCATAAATCAGCTCTGCCATTTGTAAGTGATCAATTTACTGGGTCGTTGTTAAGTGCCGATGTGGCGCGGTCCTAATCCCTGTCTGCTCTCGTTTGTTCCCTCAAAGAATGGAGGACGGCTACAAGGAAGTGTGTTGGAACGACGCGATCCTCAAAGAAGCGACACAGCTGCTACCGGTGCGTTACTTGACGGACGACAACTGGGATCACAGTCAGGACGGAACGACGTGGAGTAAGAACATGATGGAGACCGACGGTAAGCCGTGTTCGCCGAACGACCCGTGCCCCGCCGAGAATCGAAGTCGCAGGGCTCGCGATAACGCGGACGGTAACGCGTTCGAACGACGTCTGGAGGAGAACGCGCGCCTGTCTCCCTTCGGTACTGGGATTTGCGCCGGCGGTAACGCGGAAGAGAAGTCGCACGTCTCGGGAGACAGTCCAAAGAGGCGGCTGGGCAAGTCGAGCGCGGAAAGTAGCCCTAAGAGAATGAACTTCGGGAACAGTAACTACACGCTGAACTTTAGTTTGTACTCTCCGAAAGCGGAACCCGAGACGAAACACCTTTCCGCGAACGACGGCGAGGCCCGTACGACGGAGTCTACGTCGAAAGACGCCGGAAGAATTTATTGTTTAGAGGAGTGTCAGATGTTTCCGAGATCGATCGAGATAACTTCGGCGAATACTTTGCCTCGCGTCGACTTCAAACCGGATCGTTCGAGCGCGGAAGACGCGTACATAAGAACAACGGCGGCGGCGTCGTCGTCGTTGTCGTTGAACGAGGACGGAGGGTCGGGAAACTCTATCGAGGTCGAAGTGGAGAAAACGAATTTCAAGCCGAGACAAGCTTCGGTCGACTCCGCTTTGGACTCCGGGATAGGGGACAGCTGCAACAGCGTGGACAGTCGGGACGGAAAATCTAGCAAAGACGAGTTGACGAGTACGAGACTGAATCGACACTGCTGGCAATCAAAGATACGTAAGAGTCTCGCCGCGAGACTGCCAGAAAATACTTACTATCAGCTGTCGCCTGGCAAGTACATATTTCCCGGTGCTGAGGTTTATTCGGATTCCGAGGAATACGATCATTGCTCGTTCTCGATCAATTCCGAGAGCTCGGATAGCGACAGTGACTCATCGTCCGTGGAAGACGAAGACGAGGACGACGAAGACGAGGACGAGGACGACGACGAGGAAGAGGAGGAAAACGACGAGGATACCCAGGTAGCGACGCGGGAAGGTGTGGAAAAAGAGGTAGCGATGGAGGAAAAGTCTGTACTCGGTGTCGAGGTGGGCGAGGAGGATGGAACGAGGAAAGAGCCGTGGACGATGACTAGTGAAAAGAAGCTAGAGGCGGAACGAAGGCAAACGTTGCGATCGCGAGGGAAGGAAGACGGAGTCGAATCCGAGTCGGCGAGAGAGTTCGACACGGGGAAAGCCGAACGAGAGCAATGAGACTTGCGCGCGGAACGAGTAAGTTACACAAACGCTTTCGCGTTTTCGCCGGACGAACTGTGCGTACACGAATCGGAAACGTAGGAGCTTAAGAGTAAGTTGCATTTAATTACGATGGAACGGCCGACAAATAGTTGGAGAACAGTGCAATCGACGCCGCTGGGTATGGTCGCGTGCGCGGTACTCCTGGGTGGTCAGCCTCTGACAATGAGTGAAACAGTTTGCGAGTCGTGAGATCGAACGTGTAACACGTTGGAACTTTGCTACGATTCTACGTTTTCTACCCCGTGTATGTTTGAGAGTCGTAGCGATCGTTCCGGTCTTCGTCTCGGTCGAATCGCGGATCTTTTCTCGAAACGAGCGAATTCGGGTGCGCGTTTAAAAATGTTACGAACAAACGAGGAGATGCCACGCGAGCGATCGTCGTCGTTCGAACGGCACGATCAACAAAGTGAAACCATCCGCGCTGCTGCAGTCGCGATAATCATCTGTACATAATCTCTCGACGTATGTATTTAACGTTCCGCCCTTCTTTTCTCAACTTGTATATTTAACGTTCTCTGTCTCCCATTCATTCCGTTTTTCACTCTTCTTCCCCTCCTTCGTTTCCGTCTCCGGTTTCTCAGATTCGATCGCGCGGTTCGTGAGCGTTCCCGATGAGTTTCGAGGCAACGACAAGACGATAAATATTAATCATGTGCAATCGTAGAAAGACGAAAGAGATACGTTATAGTTTATATCAGGGTACGCGTGTATTCTCGAGAGAAACGACGAATACTCTATATACGCGCGGTAAATAAAAGTAATATATATATGCTTGGCGCGGACGCGAGACAGAGATGTCCGGTTCGGTACGAATTCGTGGCCGAACGAGTCCTCTCCGATTTAGAATATTTTACAGATACGTGTATGTAAATAAATATTTGTGCACGTGCCACTCGCGCGAGTAGACTACGAGTTTTTGTATAAAGTATTTAAAGAATTCGTCTGAACGGGGGAGTCGGTATACATGTACGCGAGTGTAGCAGCAGACGAACCGTTCTTCTGGCGAGAGCGAAGCGCGCGAGAAAGACGATTCCGACTACTACTACCACTACTACGTATATCGGTATTTAGCGCATACTTGTTTTGGAATAGTTCGAGCAAGTACCTTCGCTTAAACGTTATTTAACTCGTACACGATTTCTATTAGCGTGACGTGCCGTTGCCATTAGTCTTCTCGCTGTTGAATAACCGCTATGGAATTACCGTGTATCAGTAGTGATTATTTATATTTTGTAAATTATTGTGCGAGTCAGATAAAGATGATGTAAAAGTGTCCGTCGTCGTGTCTTTGGTGGACGAACAGCCCTCTGTTCTTCTCTGCGTAAGTGATCGTGTTCAACGTTTGCGGATCGTGCGAATGGTGGGCAGACACATAAGTATTAGTCGATTACACTCGGCGACTCGGCGAGACGCGCGAGGAACGAGTGAATGAATACTAAACGCATACGCTCGCGTGCGCCTGTACGTTTTCTGTATAGTATAACGATAGAATATTTTTTAAACGAATACACTGTTATAGAAAGGTGCTCCTTGTGACGTGATCGTTGTGCGAGGGAGAGTAGACGAGAGAGTGGGAGGACGGAGAGCGGTGGCGAAAACGCCCATGGTAACCGTAGGCGTAGTTTACAGTTTTAAGTTTGATCGATTTTCGACTGGAGGATTCAATTCTCGAGACCGAATTCTGTCTTTAGATTCGCTAGGCTAGAGCTTGATTTCTGTTCATTGGAGCACGGGTGAATGTACAAAGCAACGTTTCGGGTAGCTCGTATGATATTTTTCTATCGAGGGGACGAGGTAGAAACGGGACGTTAAAGTAGAACGGACTGGAAGAGAGAGAGAGAGAGAGAGAGGAAGGGAAAGCGAAGAACAGAACGCGAGATCGCAGGGGACAGATTCTGCGACGATTTTCGAAAAGCCGTGCACGATCGATCGTTGTGTCACGTGCCCGCCTGCGCGGGCAAGCGTGCGAGTACTTAAGAACCGATATTCTCCTCGTGTACATTTCGATTGTGTGAATTCACTACCGCTAACGCGAATTGTTCGAGATGCGTCGAACACACTTCCAACGCGCTGTACAAAGATTTATTTTTCGTTAGTGAAACTTTAGAAGGCGAGAGATGTTCCAGGGAAGCTATTCGCAAAGATTCGATCTACACGAATATGGGACGTTCCACAAGATTCGACGATACGACAACTTCGTCCTTGATTCTCGTCAATCACGAAAGAGACACCAAGATCCAAGAGTTCGTCTTAGATTATTTCGCGATTCATTACGGCAAACAAATTGGCGTAATGATAAGCTAGAAGATAAGGGGGTAGATACAGAAGACGATAGGTAGCAGTCTTAAACGGGGAGGGTGCATCGGAATTGCGAGCAGGCGGACGGCCGAAACGTGCAGATAAATTTAAAAATGATGAGCGTGTATACCACTTGGATGTAGACGTATACGCGCTTCGTATTCGCGAAAGAACAACATTGAACGATTCGTGTGTATTTAATGTCCATAGAAGGTTGATTCGAATGGGCGCTATAAACGTTTCCCGTAAGTTTCGAATTCGATGTCTCTCTCTCTCTCTCCCCCCTTTTATCTTTACGATGCCGTACGGACGTACTCTTCTTGGTTTTTGTTTCGTCTCTCATTCGTTCGTTTTAGACTCTAGCACGATAATCCACGTTTAAGCATTTATTTATATTAGGTTCTAGCTACTTGGAAACTGAAGCGAAGTGACGGGGGACGAAAGTGATATGCGGTAGATCCATACCGCGTCGGACGAAGCAAAGTGTGTGTCGCATTCATCGTCGATCGAGTCAGATTCAGAAAACGTTTGACAATCACGATTACTTTTTCTTTTCCATATATATATACTGACTTTTTGTATGAATACGTCGTTTGTAAATATTTATTATTATTTGTAGCGTGCGACGAGAGTCGTGGGTATCGATCGTGTCGGCTGAACCATGAATTCGAAGACGAATCGCCCGGTTGCTCGCTTGCTTCCCTTTTCTTTTCCTCGTCGAACGTCTATCCGTACGTTTAATCGACGATAACGGCGACGGACTTCTTCCAGAACGTTAGAATAATTCACGGTGACGATGCGTCGACCCGTCGATCGTCGGCTGGCACACATTACATATACACGTATTCACAGTCTCATCCGTTTCGTTTCGAGAAATCTTCGCCCACTTCACCGTTTAGTCGACACGAGATTACGCGAGAGGCAAACGCATTGGTTTCTTTTTATAATTTGTTATTTACATAATATAAAACGAATGATCATAGGAATGTCCTTTATATGTATGTATGATGTATGATGTATGTACGTATGTATATTGAAAGCGTTGCAAGTTTTGCGTTTCTTTGGTATTATTAAAGTGTAAGTTTGTTTCCTTTAAATTAAACACTTTTCTATGGTAATAAAATGACCGTGAGACAATTCTTTTCCGATACATTATCCTTTCCGATCTTGCGTGGAGCAAAGCGTAGCCGATAATAATTATATATGCACGTATACCCCCGCGGCTAGTATCGCTCCGTTTCCGTTGAACTCGGATCCGAAGCAACAAGCGAGTACCGATCTCCGTCCGAGACAGGACGCGAACGTCGATTCGAAATAGAATTTACCGGAGAGCGCGTACGCGTAAAGAGCGTAAAAGAGGAATCGACGGAGCAAAGAGGTAGTACCACTGATCTCTGTTATATAGAGATCAGTGGGTAGTACTAAATGATAGGTACGACGCGGGGTGTATCCATCGATCGCACGGACAAGAGCAATAGGCAAGATTCACGATCGTTTCTTTACTTGCCATTTATTTACCTTACTGTTGCATGTCACATAATAGTTTTGTGTGTCGTATATCGCAATTTTCATAAATCAAATTCGAAAATAGGCTTTAAATTATTATAACAACGTGTTCTTATCGTTAGACAAAGACCATCGAAGTGCTCCCGCGATTATACTCGCAACAGCTCTTTTTCTACGCGCCTTCTTACGTCATCTCGCGCTTCTGCCTCTGCTCGCATACATACCTACATATATATGTATACATACATATAGCGGAGGACCTTCCCAATAATGATAACGGTAAAACGATAAGCGATAAACGTTAGACGACGAACGTAGGGGTACCGTCGTCGTCGTCGTCGAAGTCGTCATCGTCGCCGCTGTATGGATATACGTACGTGTTTGAACACTTGTCGACGAACTCCTCGCGTCAAGAAACCGCGTCTTTAAACGTTCAACCGAAATGAACATTCCTTTTACCTATGTACCTCTAGAGAATCGAGCGTGGTTCAACTAATAGAACATCTTTTATTGTATATACTTATATCGTACTCGTAATAGCGCGTCTCAGCCGAAAGACCGACGTACGTTTTCCTATGTACCTTCCGCTCTCCTATAATTAGGTTTCCAGTGTTATTTATAATAAGATAATAATTAATAAACATTATTACCACCACAGCAATAATAGTCTGTATTATAATAGTACTGTTTTCTAGGGACGCATAAACGTTACGTGTGTATTTTACGTGAAGTCACGGCGGTCCCGCGCTACCTGATTAATGCGATCAACAATTCGTTTCTCTCCGTCGATAGGATTCTGTCGTTACGAATACGTGCTAACTATCCTATGCGTAGTCGTCATTACATCTTCGCTCGCGTCGCACAATACTAATCCCATATCGGCGTCGATTCTTCTTTTCTTTTATATACTCAATTTCCTCTCCTCTCTCGCGGGAGAGTAGCGTCCGAGTCTCGCGCTCGTGCCAGAGCCAGACTCGCGTTTTTCACATTTCTCGAGAAGCCGTTTGCATGCGTACGTATCTAATGCGCGTTTTACATCTCTTTTCCTTTTGTTCCTTTTTGTCCCGGGTCTCGCGCCGTCTGCGCTCGTCAATGTTAGTTTTGTTTTCGGTCCCCTCGGCGACTCTAATAATTCAGAGAATAAGAAAGAACGCATGGGGGTGAGAAAGCAACGCGTCGCGGGTACCGAGTCGACACAGGTATGTCCGAAGACGTCGTACCTCCGAAGGCAGAATAACGGATGGACGAACGGTAAATGCGTTCCATCGAGGAAGGATACGATGCGACGAAACAACAAGAGAAAGAAGAAAAAGATGACCGATTCGGAGACGCTCGGTAATCTGAGTCGACTTTCAGAGTTTCTCGGTTTTTCGTTCTACGTATAGAGCGAGGTGTCCTAACGTATGTACACGCATCACCCAACCCAATTAAACACAAAAATAACTCTTCCTCCTTCACTTTGATACGACAACATTATTATTATAATTATTATTATTATTATTGTTGTTGTTGTTGTTAATATTATCATTGTTATTAATATTATTGTTTCCTCTGTCATTATTACGAATCGCTTAATTAATATAACATTTATCGTTTAGTTTACCCCGTGGCAAATCGAAGCCTTCGTTTTTCGCATGCACGTAGAACAATTAAAACGAAGTATATTTTTTTTCCATTTTTCTCGTTTAATTCGATACACGAAATTGAAGGAACAGAAAAAGGGGGTACGTGAGGATCTAATTCGAGAAGTACTGCTACGGGTGAAGCGAAAGCTGATGTAATTATCATATGCGCATTTGAATTTATTATTATAACGAATGTCTATCAAATATCGTAGAGTTTGAGTCCCATAACTTGGACAAATCGATCCATCGTTGACGATCAGCATTGGAAGAAGTATCGTGTCACTATCTTCGAACGCTTCGTACGTTAAAAGGGTTGATCGTGTCGGGGGAATAATCCAGGAGTGCGCGTAAGTAACGTAGTAGCCCAAGTATGATCGAAGACGAATCGAAAACAAACGATAAATATTCTTTTCTCTATGCATCTCCGTCGTCGTCGTCGTCGTCGTCATCGTCGTCGTCGTCGCTGTTGCTGCCGTCGCTGTTGCACCTCCTTCCTCACTGCAACTTCCCTACTACTTCCTTTCCCTCTCATCATTCGTTTCGTTTTCATCTTTTTCATCTTTCTCTCATTCCTTATGAACATCTCGTCTCACGTCGAATTCAATAATTATTTATATCGCGTACTACCACTAGGCAATAGTAATAAGTTGTAGTAAGAATTTACCGCCTTATTAACTAACGTGACAAATAATAGTCGTATCTGCGTTGCGATTGATACAATTAGGATAAATGACGTAATTTAATTGTCTAAAAACCAATGCCTCAAGGTCCAGTTTCATCTATTTACTACATCAAGCTCCAGGTTTCTATCCCTTTATCATCCAGGTAGCGAAAGCCGACCCGCCTTCGCTATCAGTTTTTCGTTCTCCGTCTACCTATTTCGTTCCGTCTCAGTGAGCCCACTTATTCCATGCCTGCAATCAAAGCGTTCATTTACGACGTAACCGCGTAACGATCCGTTTTTGATCTCGACGCGCAATAGAGGAACCGAGAAAAACGAACGGTGCGAGAAAAGGAAAATATGATAACGAAGGAATTGTAAAGGCATGGCTCCCCGAGAACGTCGACCTACGCCGTCCGATCGAAGGTTCGCTCTCTCGGCAGCGAGTACAGAAAATATGAATTGAGAGACATATCTGACAACGTTGCGAGAGGAAAGGAGTACTCTCAATCGCGAATTCAACGTATACAGAAAGGTAAGGTGCACCATACCGGATGTTGCTTGTCTTGCACGGCATCAGGTATTCCCCACGCTGGCGGATCCATTTTGTTCCCCTCGTTGTTAGGAGGGATCTCCGTCAACGTTGGCGTTCCAAATTGTCCTGGCAACATCGCCAACCCAGGCATCATCGACAGAGCAGACGCGCTCCCGCTAGGGAACGCCTGCTGCTGTTGCTGCTGCTGCTGTTGCGGCTGCTGTTGTTGCTGCTGCTGAGATGCTTGCTGTTGTTGTTGTTGCTGCTGCTGCTGGGAAGCTTGTTGTTGTTGTTGTTGTTGCTGTTGTTGTTGCTGTTGTTGGGTGTCCACCTGACCCTGAGCACATCGGATCAAATCTCTGAAACGCGCTGGGCCGACGCGAGACAAAGGAGGCGCGGGAAAACGAAGCGTTGTCGAGAAAGGAAATCGGGCGTGCGAACGCGCGATAGATTCTACCTGAAAAGAGGATTCCATCATCTGATGAAGTTCGACATCGACGGCGGGTAAACGATTGTAAGGGGCGTTAGATCGATACATCGGATGGCTCTCCACTCCCTGCGCCAAATTCTGCCAAGTTCCAACGAGCTTCTCGTTGTTCAGCATCCAATTGATGGAATCGGCGTCGCCGCCCGGTCCCATCCCCGCCGCTGTATAATTTTTCCACGCCGATCTTTCGGTACCGATCGGCCGCGGCACCTTTCGATCCTCCATCTTCAGCTGGCTCATCTCTTGAGCCACTTGCGCTGGCGACGAGGGCGATATGGCCGGCGAACCGCCGTTCTCTAAACTAGTGATCAGGTCTATGCTACCGGATTGCGCGGTCATGTTCGCCAAGTGGTTGGAGTAGCCGATCTGCCCTATCATCGGATCTTGATGGGGCTGCGGGTAATTGTTGTGGGGCACCGGCGGGACGAACGGCCATCGAGCCTGTCCGCTGGTTGGGCCCGAGATACCAGTGTTGCCAGGAGCGTTTCGAGACGGTGCCTGATACTTTCCTAAAGGAAAATTTCCAAGCATCGCCAGATTGTTGGTCTGGATCGCGGACGGAGGAGGCGGTGGTACAGTGGCGAACATGTTCGGGTGCATTCCGGCCGCTGCCGCTGCCGCCGCCGCGTTGAACATCGTCACCTGCGGCTTGCTGTTCAGGTGCAGGGAACTGGAGAAGTCGGGCGCCCTCGGGTTCAGTCTGGACATGCTGACGGTCGTGTTCGCCGACGCGGACGGCGCCGATATCGTTTGCGTGAAGTTCTGCATGTGTGGGTGGAAAGGTAGAAGAGGATGAGCCTGGCCCTCGTTCGGCACCATCTTCAGCAAATTCGTATTCGGATGCTCGTA
>SMSR01013999.1:14049-133406 GCA_019453355.1 Ceratina japonica
TGTTGTTGTTGTTAATATTATCATTGTTATTAATATTATTGTTTCCTCTGTCATTATTACGAATCGCTTAATTAATATAACATTTATCGTTTAGTTTACCCCGTGGCAAATCGAAGCCTTCGTTTTTCGCATGCACGTAGAACAATTAAAACGAAGTATATTTTTTTTCCATTTTTCTCGTTTAATTCGATACACGAAATTGAAGGAACAGAAAAAGGGGGTACGTGAGGATCTAATTCGAGAAGTACTGCTACGGGTGAAGCGAAAGCTGATGTAATTATCATATGCGCATTTGAATTTATTATTATAACGAATGTCTATCAAATATCGTAGAGTTTGAGTCCCATAACTTGGACAAATCGATCCATCGTTGACGATCAGCATTGGAAGAAGTATCGTGTCACTATCTTCGAACGCTTCGTACGTTAAAAGGGTTGATCGTGTCGGGGGAATAATCCAGGAGTGCGCGTAAGTAACGTAGTAGCCCAAGTATGATCGAAGACGAATCGAAAACAAACGATAAATATTCTTTTCTCTATGCATCTCCGTCGTCGTCGTCGTCGTCGTCATCGTCGTCGTCGTCGCTGTTGCTGCCGTCGCTGTTGCACCTCCTTCCTCACTGCAACTTCCCTACTACTTCCTTTCCCTCTCATCATTCGTTTCGTTTTCATCTTTTTCATCTTTCTCTCATTCCTTATGAACATCTCGTCTCACGTCGAATTCAATAATTATTTATATCGCGTACTACCACTAGGCAATAGTAATAAGTTGTAGTAAGAATTTACCGCCTTATTAACTAACGTGACAAATAATAGTCGTATCTGCGTTGCGATTGATACAATTAGGATAAATGACGTAATTTAATTGTCTAAAAACCAATGCCTCAAGGTCCAGTTTCATCTATTTACTACATCAAGCTCCAGGTTTCTATCCCTTTATCATCCAGGTAGCGAAAGCCGACCCGCCTTCGCTATCAGTTTTTCGTTCTCCGTCTACCTATTTCGTTCCGTCTCAGTGAGCCCACTTATTCCATGCCTGCAATCAAAGCGTTCATTTACGACGTAACCGCGTAACGATCCGTTTTTGATCTCGACGCGCAATAGAGGAACCGAGAAAAACGAACGGTGCGAGAAAAGGAAAATATGATAACGAAGGAATTGTAAAGGCATGGCTCCCCGAGAACGTCGACCTACGCCGTCCGATCGAAGGTTCGCTCTCTCGGCAGCGAGTACAGAAAATATGAATTGAGAGACATATCTGACAACGTTGCGAGAGGAAAGGAGTACTCTCAATCGCGAATTCAACGTATACAGAAAGGTAAGGTGCACCATACCGGATGTTGCTTGTCTTGCACGGCATCAGGTATTCCCCACGCTGGCGGATCCATTTTGTTCCCCTCGTTGTTAGGAGGGATCTCCGTCAACGTTGGCGTTCCAAATTGTCCTGGCAACATCGCCAACCCAGGCATCATCGACAGAGCAGACGCGCTCCCGCTAGGGAACGCCTGCTGCTGTTGCTGCTGCTGCTGTTGCGGCTGCTGTTGTTGCTGCTGCTGAGATGCTTGCTGTTGTTGTTGTTGCTGCTGCTGCTGGGAAGCTTGTTGTTGTTGTTGTTGTTGCTGTTGTTGTTGCTGTTGTTGGGTGTCCACCTGACCCTGAGCACATCGGATCAAATCTCTGAAACGCGCTGGGCCGACGCGAGACAAAGGAGGCGCGGGAAAACGAAGCGTTGTCGAGAAAGGAAATCGGGCGTGCGAACGCGCGATAGATTCTACCTGAAAAGAGGATTCCATCATCTGATGAAGTTCGACATCGACGGCGGGTAAACGATTGTAAGGGGCGTTAGATCGATACATCGGATGGCTCTCCACTCCCTGCGCCAAATTCTGCCAAGTTCCAACGAGCTTCTCGTTGTTCAGCATCCAATTGATGGAATCGGCGTCGCCGCCCGGTCCCATCCCCGCCGCTGTATAATTTTTCCACGCCGATCTTTCGGTACCGATCGGCCGCGGCACCTTTCGATCCTCCATCTTCAGCTGGCTCATCTCTTGAGCCACTTGCGCTGGCGACGAGGGCGATATGGCCGGCGAACCGCCGTTCTCTAAACTAGTGATCAGGTCTATGCTACCGGATTGCGCGGTCATGTTCGCCAAGTGGTTGGAGAAGCCGATCTGCCCTATCATCGGATCTTGATGGGGCTGCGGGTAATTGTTGTGGGGCACCGGCGGGACGAACGGCCATCGAGCCTGTCCGCTGGTTGGGCCCGAGATACCAGTGTTGCCAGGAGCGTTTCGAGACGGTGCCTGATACTTTCCTAAAGGAAAATTTCCAAGCATCGCCAGATTGTTGGTCTGGATCGCGGACGGAGGAGGCGGTGGTACAGTGGCGAACATGTTCGGGTGCATTCCGGCCGCTGCCGCTGCCGCCGCCGCGTTGAACATCGTCACCTGCGGCTTGCTGTTCAGGTGCAGGGAACTGGAGAAGTCGGGCGCCCTCGGGTTCAGTCTGGACATGCTGACGGTCGTGTTCGCCGACGCGGACGGCGCCGATATCGTTTGCGTGAAGTTCTGCATGTGTGGGTGGAAAGGTAGAAGAGGATGAGCCTGGCCCTCGTTCGGCACCATCTTCAGCAAATTCGTATTCGGATGCTCGTANTGACGTAATTTAATTGTCTAAAAACCAATGCCTCAAGGTCCAGTTTCATCTATTTACTACATCAAGCTCCAGGTTTCTATCCCTTTATCATCCAGGTAGCGAAAGCCGACCCGCCTTCGCTATCAGTTTTTCGTTCTCCGTCTACCTATTTCGTTCCGTCTCAGTGAGCCCACTTATTCCATGCCTGCAATCAAAGCGTTCATTTACGACGTAACCGCGTAACGATCCGTTTTTGATCTCGACGCGCAATAGAGGAACCGAGAAAAACGAACGGTGCGAGAAAAGGAAAATATGATAACGAAGGAATTGTAAAGGCATGGCTCCCCGAGAACGTCGACCTACGCCGTCCGATCGAAGGTTCGCTCTCTCGGCAGCGAGTACAGAAAATATGAATTGAGAGACATATCTGACAACGTTGCGAGAGGAAAGGAGTACTCTCAATCGCGAATTCAACGTATACAGAAAGGTAAGGTGCACCATACCGGATGTTGCTTGTCTTGCACGGCATCAGGTATTCCCCACGCTGGCGGATCCATTTTGTTCCCCTCGTTGTTAGGAGGGATCTCCGTCAACGTTGGCGTTCCAAATTGTCCTGGCAACATCGCCAACCCAGGCATCATCGACAGAGCAGACGCGCTCCCGCTAGGGAACGCCTGCTGCTGTTGCTGCTGCTGCTGTTGCGGCTGCTGTTGTTGCTGCTGCTGAGATGCTTGCTGTTGTTGTTGTTGCTGCTGCTGCTGGGAAGCTTGTTGTTGTTGTTGTTGTTGCTGTTGTTGTTGCTGTTGTTGGGTGTCCACCTGACCCTGAGCACATCGGATCAAATCTCTGAAACGCGCTGGGCCGACGCGAGACAAAGGAGGCGCGGGAAAACGAAGCGTTGTCGAGAAAGGAAATCGGGCGTGCGAACGCGCGATAGATTCTACCTGAAAAGAGGATTCCATCATCTGATGAAGTTCGACATCGACGGCGGGTAAACGATTGTAAGGGGCGTTAGATCGATACATCGGATGGCTCTCCACTCCCTGCGCCAAATTCTGCCAAGTTCCAACGAGCTTCTCGTTGTTCAGCATCCAATTGATGGAATCGGCGTCGCCGCCCGGTCCCATCCCCGCCGCTGTATAATTTTTCCACGCCGATCTTTCGGTACCGATCGGCCGCGGCACCTTTCGATCCTCCATCTTCAGCTGGCTCATCTCTTGAGCCACTTGCGCTGGCGACGAGGGCGATATGGCCGGCGAACCGCCGTTCTCTAAACTAGTGATCAGGTCTATGCTACCGGATTGCGCGGTCATGTTCGCCAAGTGGTTGGAGAAGCCGATCTGCCCTATCATCGGATCTTGATGGGGCTGCGGGTAATTGTTGTGGGGCACCGGCGGGACGAACGGCCATCGAGCCTGTCCGCTGGTTGGGCCCGAGATACCAGTGTTGCCAGGAGCGTTTCGAGACGGTGCCTGATACTTTCCTAAAGGAAAATTTCCAAGCATCGCCAGATTGTTGGTCTGGATCGCGGACGGAGGAGGCGGTGGTACAGTGGCGAACATGTTCGGGTGCATTCCGGCCGCTGCCGCTGCCGCCGCCGCGTTGAACATCGTCACCTGCGGCTTGCTGTTCAGGTGCAGGGAACTGGAGAAGTCGGGCGCCCTCGGGTTCAGTCTGGACATGCTGACGGTCGTGTTCGCCGACGCGGACGGCGCCGATATCGTTTGCGTGAAGTTCTGCATGTGTGGGTGGAAAGGTAGAAGAGGATGAGCCTGGCCCTCGTTCGGCACCATCTTCAGCAAATTCGTATTCGGATGCTCGTAACCGCCGACGTTGTTTCCTTTGAACATGCCCACGTCCAAGGTCTGCGACGTGGCTATCGGGTGTGCTTGATTCACGTGCGTGGCCGCGTTCCGCGTCCCCGTCAGCTCCCCTTGAAACACCGGCCTGCTGAACTGCGCCCCCATGGCGGTGCCCATCTCCATACCCTGCTGCTGGATCACCGGTCGCGCCACGGCCAAGCTACCGGGAGGTTTGTTTGAGAGATGATGTGGCTCTCCGTAATTTCCAGACGACTGAAATTGCGTCGGTTGTATGGGCGCGTGACCCGAATTCGACGCGCCGCTTCCCATGCTCGCCGCGGTAGCGTTCGCGTTCGTCGTATTGTTCGGTTTACTCGAGACAGGAGAACACATCGTCGCTCCTCGATATCCGGGAGCCTTTGAGGCGTCCACCTGCGGCGGTACACTGTCGATGAACTTGGACGAGGACGAACCCGATATGTTCACGGAGACTCCTCCACCTCCGGCTACGGTTGCGAAGTTCATACCCTTCTGAGATTCGTTTTCTCGGTCGCCCCACATCGACTGCTGAGTGACTTTCGTAAAACTATCGTTGAACAAGGAATACTCGAGAGGCGTCGTGTTGGTTTGCGTCTGCTGCTGCTGTTGCTGCTGTTGTTGTTGCAGCTGTTGCTGTTGCTGTTGTTGTTCTTGAATCGACGACGAAACGGGTGTCGAGCTACGCGGCTGTGGATGTTGCTGTTGCTGTTGCTGCTGTTGTTGCTGCTGCTGTTGATGATGCTGGTGCTGTGGCTGCTGTGGCTGCTGCTGCTGCTGGTGTTGGTGCTGTGTTTGCTGCTGTTGCTGCTGACATTGCGACGAGACTACGGGAGGCGACGGGCTCACCCGTGTCAACGAATTCGCGCAGGTCGAAGCTACGGCAGAGCTCTCCGAGCAGTAGGCGATTACCGCGCTCGTCCCCGGCGGCATGGCTACCGGGTTCGAGCCGGGGGAGTAAGTAGACTTTCCGGAATAGTGAGAGACCATAGTTGGCGGGGCAGACAAAGTAGGCAGTGGTCGGCAGTGTTTTGGCGATGTAGTGGCTACGGACTGTTGCTGAGACGAGGTCTGGGCCACTGCCGCGGCCGTGGCCGACACGACGGTCACCGTGTTCGCTTGCAACGATTTTTGCTTGTTTACCGTGGTGTGAGTGGATTGCATCACGGTGGTGGATGTATGCGTCGAGGCAGTGATTTCGGACAGCTTAGCTGCAAACGTTTGCGTGGTGCTCGTCGATACGACCTTCGACGCCCGTCCAGCGGTCATGATCGCGCTCGTATACGACATCGTTGTTTTGGTGTTCGACGACGAAGCCATCTGCGCCGCTACGGCTTGCGCCCTTTTCTCGGCCGCGGCTACGAGTCTGGGCGCTGTCGCGCGCGGTAAAGGCGTTGGGAATGGTCCAGTCAGTTTGATACTGGACGAAGACCGAAGCGGGATCAACTGATTGACGGAGGACACTCCGGACGTATAACTAGACTTATTGACTTGCGTGCTACTGGAACTAGACGTCAAACTCGGCGGTTTGCTTATCGGACCCTTCGCTTTGCTTGACGCTATCGTGGAAACGGTCTTGTCCCAGGACGAAGTCGTGACGACGCTCAACTTCAATTTTGAGAGCACTTGAAGTATGTCGGCTTCGGGATCTTTGATAAGAGTGGTTATCAAGACGTGAGCTTGTTTTGTCGCGTCGGACGACCCTTTGATCGTGATTATTCGTTCGCCCTGACACTTGCTCTGTTTCTCCACTTCTATGTGCGCCCCCGTCGCGCTCCTAATCGCGTTTATGTTGCTTCCACCCCGCCCAATGACGCGGCTGATGGCGTTTGGTGGTACGGAGACTTTCTTCGAGCGGAATGGTGAGTTCATAAATTTCCCAGAATCGTCGGATTGTCCCTTTCGCACCACTTCTTTCCAGCCCTCCTCCCGCTTGCCGTTCTGCTTTGGGCTGGCCGCATTGCCTGCTTTCGTTGAAGTATTCAACGCGTCACCGTCGTACTGGTTGACGTAAGATTTCTTCCCTTTGCCCGGAGTGTACGTCTCGTTTCCGGTCGCTTCGAAGTCCTCTCTGTCGGCGGGGTGTCTCGACGACTCGAACACCAGCTGGCCCTTTAGTTTACGTTCGGGGCAATTTACGGTCGCGCCGGACCTAGAATTCATCGTGACAGACGTCGTAGACACGGGCACGGTGGTAGTGGCGACGTTTATCATGATCCTCTTCTCCGTCGTGTTGTTGTTATTTTGTGTCTTAGTCGGTGTAATAGAACTCTGCGGCAGGTTGGCATTGCCCTGGGTACCAACGGTCTTCGGCGATCTCTGCGGAGACGTGTCTTTCTCGTTGTTGCTGTTGTTAGAGTTAACGGACTTTTTCTTTTTCTTCTCTTTCTTTTTCTCTCTGGCTTTCACGTCGTTACTACTACAGCTCCCCTGGCTGTTCGCGTCGATTCCGCTGTCGCCCTCCTCTCTGTCCGGATCCTCCGGGCTTCTATTGACCGGCGACGGCATACTGTCCATCCTCTCGCTACCGTCCCCCGTCTCGTGTTCGCTGTCCTCCGCCCTGTCGCACTCCTCGTCCCCGGACTTCTTACCGTTCTCCTCCTTGTCCTCGTAATTCGACTCGTTCTTCTTATACTCCTCGTGCAACTTACGTTTCTCCTCTTTCTTCTCGAGCTTCTTCTTTTTCTTTCGTTCCCGCCTGCGAGCGGCCGCCGCTCTCTTTGTCTCCTCTCTGCTTTTTTCCATGTCGAGTTCCTCCAACAGTATCGACGCGTTTTTGTTGGCTTTCGCCGCTTGCGTTTCCTTCGCCGCTCGTATCACCTTCACGCACTCATTGCACTTCTCCAACAGCTCCTTGTCGCTGACCGTGGCGATGTATCTCGTCATCTCTTGATCGCTCGGAAACTGAGTGACATGGTTCACCATCCATTTCACCACTTTGAGATGCCCCTTACGAAAAGCGGCCATCAGACACGACACCTTGCGGTTATCCTGCGAATCTATGTCCGCACCGGCGTTGTGCAGCAGGTCGACGACGTTCAAGTGTCCGCCGTTGGCGGCCAACCACAACGGGCTGTTTCCCTTCTTGTTCTTGACCTCCACTTGCGTCCCTCGCGACAACAGTAATTCTACGAAACGGCAGTGTCCTTTGTCGGCGGCGATCGTGAGGGCAGTGTCGCGTGACGATGGAACCGGAGTGGCGTTCACGTCCGCTCCTTTGGTAAGTAGAACGCGTCCAACTTCTACGTATCCGCCGCTGGCCGCCTCCATCAGCGGCGTCAGTCCCGTCTTGGCTCGATGTTCCACGTTGGCCTTGCGATCAAGGAGGAGGCTGACCACCTCGTGTCTTCCTTGAAAACACGCCAACGTTAGCGCCGTATTACGATTCGTTTCTATCTGAGCGTTGATGTCACTGCCCATGTCCAACAAAAGTTTCACCGCCGCGACGTGGCCGTTCATAGCGGCGAGCATGAGCGGCGAGATGCCCAACTTCGAGCCGGTCCGGGAATTGATCTCGGCACCATGGCTGAGGAGAAGCTTGATTATATTGACGTAACCACCGGACGCTGCGAGGCTCAGAGGCGTGTAATCGGAAACGTTGCGATGTTCCTTGTTGGCGCCCCGATTGAGTAGGAGCTCTACTACTTCGTATCTACCACCGCTGCAGGCAAGAGACAGGGGCGTGTCCTTGGTACGTTCGGACTGAGCCTCTATGTCCGCTCCGTGGTTCAGTAGGATCTCCACTACCTTTTGATGGCCAGCCGTCGCTGCCAAGATCAACGGGGTGAATCCCTTCTTGTCTCTGTGCTCTGGAAAATGTCATAAATTATATTTCATACGTACATCGCGATCGGTTCTACGAGCGCACGCGTATGAACCAGGAAATGAGACATACCGATATCTGCGCCACGGCTCAAGAGAAGTTCGACGAGCTCCTCGTGTCCGCCGGCGCATGCCAAGGTCAGAGCAGTGTCATGATTGCTGTCCGTCTCGGAATCCACGTCCATGCAAGAAAATGGCGCAGGTGGTACTTGACTAGTAGTGTAACCCCCGACCGTTGGGACGCCCGTCGTATATTGTCCAGCGACTAACGAAGTGGGCGACCGTGATTACAAACTCGAGAGAGAGTGAGTTGTTTGCGATTCGGTCACATTTTCTTATCGTTTCTTACCTGTCGTCGGATCCAACTGATAATTCTGACTGGGGAAACTCGGAGTCTGTTGTTGAGTGTTAGCCGTCTGCTGTTGCTGCTGACAAGACGACTGCTGAGATAAGAGCGGATAACGACCCTTCTTCCCTTTACCGGCGGCCGACGGCGTGGTGTAAACTTGTTTCTTGTCCGGGGTGACGGTCGCCGCGGCGGTCGTTGCCGCTGGTGCTTGGGTCTGGGTTGCCACTTGCACTTGGTTGGTACTGCAAGCCGCTGGCTGGGCATAGCTGTTCGTTTGATGGGGTACGTTGTCTATTATCCCCGTCGCTTCGGTCACGGTCGGCAAGGCTTGCGTGGGAAATGCTAATCACAGATCGACACGTCGTCACCTATTTCGAGGACACGCGGGCTCTTAAGCCGATGGAACGCAACGTCGACTTACATATTTGAGAAGATTGGAGCAGCAGCTGCGGTTGAAAATGGCATCGGAAACCGTCGATATATCCCGCTTGGAATTCTTCCAAGTCGTAACGCTCCGGTGGTTTTTGCAGAGTTTGCGTACCGGTTAACTGTAAGCCTGTTGGAACGTCGGCTTGAATTTGAGCATCGGCGCTGGTCACTTGAAGCGAGGGTAAAGTGGGTAACACAGGATTAGTAAAATACTCTTGAGACGCGTAAGGACTGGTCGTTTGCTGAACGATCTGAGTGGTTTGCAACTGCTGCTGGGGGTGTTGCTGCGGTTGCGGTTGTTGAGAATCCTTACTGTTAGAGGCCTCCAATCTTTTCGACTCGAGCTTCTCTTGATCCTCTGTTGCTACTTCAACACAACGGGTCATCATGTAATCGGATGCGGAGGGACAAGTGGGTGATCGGCGACGATCTTTAAAGATATTTACCATTGACGGTCTCGTCGAAACTGATGGATCGAAATATTTCGAAAGCGTCGTCCAGGGGTATATGCGTACCGTCCTCTAACTTGATGACGCTTTCGCTAGTACAAAGACCCTTTGCTTTTTGAGCTGTGGGAACAAAGCAAGGTCCATCGCGAAGCACTCTCCCTAAATCTGGATCTCCCTGTTCCGTTAAATTTTGCTGAGCCGCTTGCTGCAGATATACGTCAGTTTTTCTAATATTAATTCGACCGTTCGTACATCGACGAACAGGAGTAAGCAGCCTATAATTACCTGGTCGTGCAGGTGATGAGTATGAGTGGGATGAAGATGCGATATCAGTTGGGTAGGCATAAGTATGTTATTCCCGCTGGCAGCGACTACCGTCTGCTGCTGTGGCTGTAATTGTGGCTGCAACTGCTGCGGCTGTTGTTGTTGTTGTTGAGCTTGCGGTTGTTGTTGTTGCTGCTGCTGTTGTACCTGAACGGAAATACATCACGATCAATGTGACGAAGAGAGAAAAAACGAAGACTGTAAAACAAGTGACAAAGTAAAAGGAACAGACGACGAACCTGCACTTGATCCAGTTGCAACTGCAACTGCTGATTGAGCTGCTGCATCTGGTGTACCTGTTGAACTTGGTAAGTGTGCTGTCGTTTCTGCTGATACTGTTGTTGGAGACCGGCCATCAAGTTAGCTTGCTGCTGCTGTTGTTGCAGTTGCTGTTGTTGTTGTTGTTGTTGGATCAGCTTGCCGCCCATGACGTTCGACGAAGCTTTTCGAATATTTTTACCCTCCTTCTTGGAGACGGGTTTCGCCTTCGGTCGATCGTTTATAGCGGTACTCTGACTCACGTCGCTACTCGCGGTAATCGGTTGGGACATGGCCATGACAGTGGGAGGTGTCGATATGCTCGGAGGGCTCGGCATGGTCGTCGAGGACGTCGTAGAAGTAATCAGGGGAACAGACGTAACAGCGGGTATCGCCATCAANTTCGCGAAGCACTCTCCCTAAATCTGGATCTCCCTGTTCCGTTAAATTTTGCTGAGCCGCTTGCTGCAGATATATGTCAGTTTTTCTAATATTAATTCGACCGTTCGTACATCGTCGAACAGGAGTAAGCAGCCTATAATTACCTGGTCGTGCAGGTGATGAGTANTTGTTGCAGTTGCTGTTGCGGTTGTTGTTGCTGTTGCGGTTGTTGTTGCTGTTGCGGTTGTTGTTGAGGTTGCTGCTGCGGTTGCTGTTGCTGAGTGACAACTGAATTTCTTGAAGCGGAGAACAAGTGTCCCGCGCCCTTTATCTGAAGTTCTCTCTCTACCCTCTGAAGGTGTAAGTTAAAAAATGATTAATCGAATCGCAGGAATTGATTTAACGTAAGTAAGTACCTGTAGTTCCTCGAGAATTTGTTGCTTATGAAGGATCTGCTCCTGCCGAGTGTTTTTTCGGTTCTCGGTGAGATTTAAGCCTGGTGTTGGCGCAGGAGCAGGGCTGAGACTAATGTTAGGTTCTGAAAGATTGGCAAATCCTCCACTACCCTTGTCCAGAATATTCGTGTCGTCTTTAGTTGTCACGATTGACTCTCCTGCGGGCTGAGATCGAACTTGTTGAGCCTCTGCAGAAGTTAAACTCATATCGGGCATTGTGGGTCCTGGTCGAACCTTTCTTAATAATGATTTTTGCGTGTTATGTTTAGGTGGAAGATTTTGAATTTGCGACTGATCCGCAGCATGCTGTTGCTGTTGTTGATGCGGCTGAGGTTGCGTCGATGTATGCTGTTGATGGGGCACGTGTTGTTGATGGGCTATGTGCTGCTGCTGCTGCTGTTGTTGTTGCTGCTGCTGTTGCTGCTGCTGCTGCTGTTGCTGCTGCTGCTGCTGTTGTTGTGGTAGCAACATAGGTGTAGGTGTCGTATTATGTGGTGTGTTCATCATAATACTATGAGGATAGTCCAACAATAGTTGTACCACACTGGTATGGCCACCTTTCGCAGCTTCTATCAACATCGTTGAATTATCCTATAAAAAGTGAAAGGCGAAAAAAATTATGATGGGTGTGCAGATGGTACAGAGATCGGAGTCGACCGCGGAGCACGCACCTTCAATTTATGAAACGGACTTGCAGACTGTGCAAGCAACAGTTCGACAACTGCGAGGTGTCCTCCGGCGCAAGCCAGCGAGAGAGGTGTATGATCGTTATTCGTTGTTTGCCTGTTGACATCGGCGCGTTTGGATATGAGAAACTGAACCGTACAGAGATGGCCGGCTCTACACGCCTTCATCAACGGTGTCCTTCCTCCTTCTGATTCGTGCTCCTAAGGAATCAGATCGAGAACAAACGTGGAATCCATCGGCAGTGAATGTAACTTCGTTTCTGCCGTAACATACCAAGTCACCGCCATACTGAAGTAAAAGATCCGCTACGTCGGTGTGACCGTTCTCGCAGGCATAAGTCAGCGCCGAGTCCCCGGTTTGCGTTTGAGCGTGAACGTCTGCAGCAGATTCAAGTAGATAACGGACGAGCTCCAGGTGACCTTCCTGCGCGGCCTCCATCAGAGGAGTCGAGGCGCCCAACTCGATGTCGGCGCCCGCTTTGATTAGAAAATCGGCGACCTCAAGGAAACCGCCGCAACAGGCCAACGTGAGCGCCGTCTCTTGGGTCTCCTCCGTCTGAGCATTGATGTTTGCTCCTGCAATCCCACGGCCCATTTAGCAGGTCGAAAAGAACTACTCGCGAGCTCGACGCGTACCTTGGCTCAAGAGCAACGCCACCATTTCTTCGTGCCCCTCGCGCGCAGCTTCCATCAACGGCGTGTAACCTTCGTCGTTCACCTCCTCGATATTTGCGCCCCGTTCGATCAGGAGCATGGCCAGATCGACGTGGCCACCGCATGCGGCCAGAGTCAACGGGGATTCGAAACTGTCCGTTGGCATATTCACCTGCGCACCCGAATCTAACAATAAACGAGCTACTTCTACGTGACCGTCCATCGATGCTTCCATAAGGGCAGTGTGCATTTCATCAGTTTTGTGCTCCTATCGAATCGATCGCGTAAAATCAATTATTACCTCGGTCAGAGCTTAAGAGTAAGAAAACATTTTCTACGAGACGTGCGTCTTTGTTACTCGACTGCGTTTCGCTGACGGTTACCTGATCAGCGCCGGCTTCCAACAGGAAGCGGACCATCTCCAAGTG
The DNA here is from genome assembly GCA_019453355.1 of Ceratina japonica. NCBI lineage: Eukaryota > Metazoa > Arthropoda > Insecta > Hymenoptera > Apidae > Ceratina > Ceratina japonica. The sequence continues at coordinate 26,756 of SMSR01013999.1, forward strand.
TCCTTTGTAACAAGCCAGGGTTAACGCAGATTCTTTGAATTCGTTTGAGTGAGTATTAATACCGGCACCATGTTCCAGCAAGATCTTAGCTACCGGAACATGGCCAGCGCTAGCCGCTTCCATCAACGGTGTATGACCATTCTCGTTGTGATCTTCCACATTGGCACCTGCCTCCAACAATACTCGCACTACCTCCTCGTGACCACCCGCGCAGCCATACATAAGAGGCGTATTACCTGCGACATGATCGTCCAATCGTTAAACCGATCCACAACGTTATTAAAGTCCTCGATCCGGTCGCGATATTCGCGGCGAACGTCTGACTTTGTCTTTCGACGAGAAAGGATTCAGAGAATTCGGTTTTGTACCTGAAGTAGATTGAGCATTGACATCAGCTCCGTGAGCAATAAGCAAGCTTACGACATCTACGTGTCCCGCACTAGCAGCTTCCATTAATGGGGTACAGTCCCCTTTAATTCCACGATCTTCGACATTTGCGCTCATAGCCAGGAGAACCTGTATGCACCGCAACAGAGTATAACTATTCATGCGACGATCGAGGAACTTGGATGAACTAAACGATGTTCGTCAGCTTCTCAAATGTAGCAATTGTTAACGATATATAGCGAGAGCAGGCTTGAAAATTTTCTTATTCAATTAAGGAGTAAGATGAAACGAAAGTAAAACCTGGGCGAGTTCGTAGTATCCCGCGGAGCAGGCGAGAGAGAGCAAGCTCTCTCCCTCCTCCGTAGTCTCGTGAACGCTGCGTCCTTCTGTTAATAATTTTCTAACAGTACCTACGTCGCCGTCAGTGCAAGCCTCTACGAGAGAGCGCTTTTCGTTTTGTGTGCGTGGATTATCGCTGCGCATACGTGTTAACGCAGCTGCTGCTTCATCTAATGCACAAGAAACACTAGATGTTAAGCGACGGAGCACTTCATGATCAGGCAAGTGCTTCCCATCGCCTGATGACAACTTGCCAATACCAGCTACTTCCAGCAGTGCTTCTAATCGAGCCTGAGTTTCAGGGTCCACCGATCTCTCTGGATCTTCCGAGGTTAACAGAAACTTGGATGACTCTAAATGATGACCTTCGTCTAATTCAACCTGATCGATTGGGAAATCCACCTGCGAATAGTCAACGATAAACATGTCTTGAATAAGTGTTTCTCTCTCCACCTCTGCAAAAAGTTGTCAAACACAATCAGTTCTCTGACACAAACGAAAGATTCTCTCTGTTCACACAAACGTATACACAACACACAGAGACAGGGTAGATCTGATTTATTCACATTTATGGTCATACACGAATCGTCGATGCTGGTTAATTCTTTACATGACGGACAAATTTGTCAACGACGTGGCACAATGTTTTGTAACGGCAACTCAAATTGTCAGAATACATTGGAGCATCTGTCATCTTGGTCGCAGGAAGGCAGGTAGGCAGGATAATGATAAAGGAAGGTAAAGAGGCATAGCGAAAGAGAAGTTGCGTTCAAACGTGAATACAATATACGCATGTACGTGCAAATGTAAAAAGGGACGGCGGGCACAGATTATTTTCCGTATAGTATCGTCGCGAGGAAGGTAAGAAGATAACGAACAGCAAGCAGAGGAAACGGAGAGAGGAAATACATTCGTTCGACGATCCGTGATGCGTGGCGAGTTCCCGACAAAATTTCTCGCTGTAAATCTGGCCGAAAATAAAAATTCGAACGAACAACGTAAACGGAAGAAATCACTGGTAAATAGTATGTAGGTACTGGTACGTACATCTCGCGTAGAGGTCATATCCTCTCCTGTGAGTGGGAACTGATGAGACATAAACGTAAATCGGGAGGTAGATGAAAGTATCGTTGTTGTATCTTCCTAACACGTTTAAAACCGCTTGCCAACGAACAACACAGAGACGTAAGAAGAATGTGCAGCCATTCCAAGAAGGACGAAACACGAAACTGACACTTCCCTGTGTGCACTACGTGTACACCTTCGCGTCCCGTTTATTTCCTCTCGATAACACAGTAAAATAGAAATCGTACTAATCGTATTCACGTATCGTGCGCCAGTCTACTGCGATCGCGAGTCCCAAATAATTGGCACAATCGTTCGGAGGATAAAAAGTTGTGGAAAAAAAAGAACTCCGTGTAAGAACCGTAGTTGATAGAATATAGAATAATATGGTGGCTCTGCTTTCGACAATGTCCACGCCACGAACACGAGCGACACACAGGAGAGACGACGAGACGAGCGAACGTGCGAAACGAACGAGCGAGCGAGCGAGCAAGTAAGTAAAGTAAGTAACTAAGTAAGTAAGTAAGTATGTATCTAGCCGGTAGGGATCGGAGCCAAGGATAGAGTTGAGATTTGGTTGACAGCGAGGGTTCACCACGTTGCAACCAGCTAGGAAATACGCTTATGGATGGTCTACAAGGTAGGGTGAAAGAAGAGCGAAGAAACGAGAAGCAGGCTCACGAACTCGGCTCGAGAAACGCGGCCGTAGAGAACTCCGCTGGGTGGCGCACGACGTAGTGCAAGCGGACATAAAATAGCCACATACATACATATATTCGCACATATACGTGTATTCGCGCACACACACACACACACACCTAATACATCGTATACGTGTATATGCAGAAACGAGTGGCTCGGTGTGCAGCTACTATTATTCTACACAGGCGTCTACTACCGCAGCGAAAAATATACTTGTTCGCTATACAATAGATACGTATGCGTGCAAAATACATTCGTGTATATTACTAAATATATGCAAAGACGCTCACGATTCACTGGTATACGTATATAAGCCAAAGCCGTAAGCATATATATGTAAGCATATATGTACACAAACGTACACGTGCGTGCGCACGCGCTTCATTATTATACGCTGCAACTACATACTAATCGGAGTGCTTTACCCACTGTTTGCTTATACATGTGTAAGTTCTCTTCGTATGTCGCACGTACGATGCGTACACGCGTATTTCGATTATTATAAGTAGTGCAATTATAAAAATAAATGAACGAAAGCATAGGACGACTCGCAGTTCGCGCGTATTCCGTCAACCGCGATATCGGCCAATAAATTTGGACGAATGATAATCACGCGGTAGATAGATCGTTGGAAACGTAAAAATATGCAATGTTAAAACTGATGCGTGGTCGAACATTGAGCGATACTGAATATCGGCTTAGAATCTTGCGTCCGTTTCGGAATAAGCGCGCGTGTCTTCCTCTCATTTTTTCGCAAACAAACCACCTCGGCGATCGGTCAGTCACCAACGCGTGTATACATTTATTTACAATGATTATATAATGATCCCTGCGTAAAATCCCTTCTCGTTCTCTCCTTTTTCTCCATGATAAAGCATTTACGCCAGCAGAGGATTCGTTTCGTGGTAGGACTGGTTCGCACGGCCGAGCAGGTCGAGCCACGGATCGAAACGTCTCTCCTTCGCGGAATCGAATTAAACAGTTATTACCGTAGCGTTCTCTTTCATTTTGCAAATCTCGTTTGATCGCTCGTCCGTGTACCGAGTACCACGCGTACGTCGTTTATTGAAATACGGATGCAGGCGTCGGTAATGGCCGTGCTGTTTTTCGCGAGGACGACGTATCACCGACGATATCAGTATATTTAACGCGTACGATCCTGAACATTTGCTGGACGCGCGGTTCATTCTTCGGCATAACAACATCTATTTCACAGCATGGACAAGGCAGGTTCACGCGTATATGGAAAGAATAAAGAGAGTCCGGAGTACGTTGACGTTACGAAACTGATACGTGCATCATCGTAGAGATGTTGGAAGGATCGCATAACGAGAGACTATAATAAAGTTGTAATATTAGGGAAATGTCAAGCGAGATTAATGTCGGCTCGAGCAGATTTGATGAAAAGCGTAGGTACATGCACACACACATACGCATCGCATTCTTTGCCTTCCCTCTTGTACACACACGTACGCACACCCACTTCATTCTCTCCCTCTCTCTCTCTTCCTTTTGCCCTGTTCGCCGTGTATGTGGTCGGGCAATGTGCGCGCGTGTACTCGTACGTACACGAGTGTGATATGTACATTTTGTATCTATTTAAATAGATGTAGATAAAACGCGTAAGGAAGAATCGGTAAAAGAACGAGAGCAAGTACGTAAGATGAATAAAAAAAAAGAAAAGGCAAAGACGAGGTGAAGAGGAGGAGGGAAGCGATGACTGGATGGACAGACGACAGAAGCGACAACGGGTGTGCGTGTGCGTGCGTAAGTATGCGAGCGAGCGAGCGAGTGCGTGAGTGCGTGCGTGCGTCGAACCTGCAATGAGTTGCAGCACGGCGAACGACGACGACGACGACGACGAACAAACGAATATCATATTTACGACGTGGCAGATTTTTTGGCCGCTGTCAGTTACCTCAGAACCACTGTCCTCCTCACTTTCCGACGAGTCAGCCATAAAACGTGGCTGTAATTCGGAGAAGGTTTCCGTCTCCGATTTGGTAGGGCTGGAGTTCGAAGACTGGGGAGTCGACGATGTCTTTCCAATATCGTGGTGAATGCTCGCTGATTTCTCGTGCTTCTGACTATCTGAGGTTGTTCCTTGTGCTACATTCTGCATTTTTACCTTCCAGATGAATCATATGATACAGAGGTATCTTTCTTGTGCTGCGAAACACACACAGAACACTTGCTTTTCGACAATAATCTCGAGCACGATCGCCGTCATTCACGTAAGCTAACACCCGCCATTTCTACTATGGCCGACACCGAGTCTCCCATGCCCGGATCCCTCTTCGACCATCTACTTACGTATCTATATCGTCGCATTTGATTCGACGTGCCATCTTTACCGCGGCTCGCGGCGCGTAATTTCAACCCGTTCTCGCTCCCTCTCGCTTTTTTTCGCTCTCTCTCTCGCACCCTCTCGCGATAAGCTGCGGGTTCTACTGCCCTTTTAAATTAGACGCGTAATAAAACGGACTATCGCTAAATCGAGTGTCATCGTTCGACCGAATGCGACTGGTATTCGACAAAAGGTAAAGCCGCTACTCTTTTAATTACGTTACGTAAGTGCGCGTAGATACTGCTAGATATAGGCACGTGCACGCTTCTGCGTTTTTACTCGGCTATTTGCAAACAACGATAAAGTGGATTTCAAGAAAAAAAGTCAGGGACGTGTGTATTTTTAAACGCGTGTTCGACCATTTTACTTTTCATCAAATCGTTACAAAAGCGTTTCGATGTCGACTTCTAACGCGGAACAAGGCATGTTTAATTCGAATTTCGAGATGACGTCTGGGTGGAGAACTCCCATCTTCCCGATCACCTTTCCGTAGCACGATATTTCCGCGCAACGATTGGTGAAGAAAGCGGGATCTGGGGAAGAGAAGAAATACATTTGTACGCGAGAACGACCGAGTGAGTTCTTCAAATCTGGGGGATAGCTTTACCGTCGATCGCGCGGAGGCTGTACCCATCCGTGTTCTGACCGTCGCACCACGGAACTTCCAATACTTGCAACACTCTGTCCAGCAGGCCGTGGATCACCTCGAAACCGTCCGATTTATTGTAATACACAGCACACAAACGTCGCTGATTACGCGCGCCAACTTCCACACTCCTATCTTTTAACACGACGTCGGAGATCTCGAACAGTTTGCACGGAAGCGGCATTTTCTTATTTGAAGCTAACGTTTTCAGTAGACCTGGCAGTAAAGTGGTGCGCGCGACCTGTAACGTTACCGCGTGATAATGAAACGATCTACATAGCTCGGTCATCGAGATTTAATTGATCCAACGTCGCACATGCCTGAAACTCGAACGTCTTGGGATTAGACACGTGGACCACTGGCACGTCCGCCAGATTACGGCCTAATTTGTCCGCTACGTCTTCGCGGGAACACTGTTTAAAAAGAATAGAAAGTTGATTCGATTACAATGAGTCCATCATACGAATTGATACGTACCAAGGAGAAAGTCAGTGCCTCCGTAAATCCGGCGCAGGCCAATTCTATGCGCAGCTGATCGGACAATTTATTGAGCGGAAACTAGACTCGAGAACACATGTGTTATTCGACTGCGAAGCGTTTAAGTCGTCGTCGTCGTCCGTGCTCTTACCTCTTCGGCAGTGGTGGACAAACGTGGTAATGTCTTTGGAATTTTGTTGTACCCGTAAGCTATAGCGACGTCCTCGAAAATATCGCAGTAGTGTATCACGTCGTGTCTCGTCGGAGGTACTTGAACGATCAATTTATCATCATTCTTGACGGACGTCTTCAAAGACATCCTTGAAAGCAGGTCGGCTAACTCGTTTGGCGTTTGCTCAATGCCGATATACCTCGTTGCCTTCTCACACTCGATCTCTATGTCTCTGTACTTCAAGTCGGGATATCGAAACACTTGTTCATTCGGATACACGACTTCCACCGCTTCTACCGTGCATTTTGCTTTACAGTACTGACTAAAGGCGCAGACTATCGTGTCCAATGCCACCCTTGCCTAAAAGTCGTTCACATCTCCTTTTTACGAGCTCAGACATTAGCCGCGCCTTCTTCGTTTATACCTTTGTTAAGTCAGTCGCGGTACATTCGATGAATACGTTCTTGGTGTCCACAGTAATTTTCGAATGATCTCCGTTGATGATGGGCGGCAAGGATAATACTGTTCCGTTGCTGTCTTCAACCACGGGGTAAACTGGACTGTCCCTTATGATGTGCAAGTACTGCTTCAGCTGCGCATGATTCTGAAAACGTGAACCCTCAATGAAAATTCGATTCAAGTCAGAGATATGAGCTTAACTCAAAGAAAACCACCGACGACATATAAGTCCATGATCTCTTCTCCAGAATATTCCTTATCCTGGTTAAGCGGTCTAAAACGGATGTCCTTTGGGCACCGCGCATCATATAAGAATGGCCCTTTGATAGTATCCAAATCGTGAGTCCCAATCGAGACTAAACTTCTTTTTCTACCTATATTTTGATGTAACTTTTCTTGGAGATCGATGAAACTGTTGTAAGAATCTTTCGTGAATGTGATGTCCCGTAAAACGGCTGCGACCACATGTCCTCTGATTTTAAGACACTGCAATTCATTCCTCCTATTATTGTTCTTAAACACTTGAACACGTAAAGACGTGAATGGTGATTGGAAGAGACGGTATCACATACCTCTTTTGTCATGACGATTCTTTGTTGATTCGTAGTTGGAAGTATCGTCGTGTATTGCGGTGCACTTAANAGACTAAACTTCTTTTTCTACCTATATTTTGATGTAACTTTTCTTGGAGATCGATGAAACTGTTGTAAGAATCTTTCGTGAATGTGATGTCCCGTAAAACGGCTGCGACCACATGTCCTCTGATTTTAAGACACTGCAATTCATTCCTCCTATTATTGTTCTTAAACACTTGAACACGTAAAGACGTGAATGGTGATTGGAAGAGACGGTATCACATACCTCTTTTGTCATGACGATTCTTTGTTGATTCGTAGTTGGAAGTATCGTCGTGTATTGCGGTGCACTTAATCTGTATCAATGGAACGATATAAATAAATACCGGTATGTATTTTAAGCTTGGACGACATACGTACTGCTTTAAAAATATACGTAGACCAAGAGATAGACCCTCCAAACAGAGTAGATCATATCTGTTCGCCGGTATATCAATTTTATATATAATGTCGTCCGATATTCCTGCCTGATCCATGACCTGTTCTCCCCCTTTAGCAATCATTTGTTTTTCCGTCAACTGCAAACGATTAAATTCGGCATGAGTCGAGAAGCGAATCCACAAAATGTTTTCTCGTTTCATTAATTAATTAATAGATACGAGTTTCATACCACTTCGTCCAATTCTAATCCGAACTCGAAACATAAATTTTGAAATTCATCGTCCGCTGAAAACACATCGAGAACAATCGCTTGAATACTGTTTTTCATCAATTCAACGAACATCGATGAACTATAATCAAATTATGATGAAACTTACAATATGTTTTGCCAAGAGCTTCAAAAAGTAAGTCACGTTTTATGTTGACAGTCGGCATGTTTTTCCAGTATACTTTTCGATGTTAACGATTGTAACGCGCAATGAGATTGATAAATCACTTTACTAAGAAAATGTTGGTATCACAAAAGGAATAGGATTACGATTAATATTACGATTACAATTGTAGTCCGCTGTGAAGATAGAATCAGGGAACAGGTTAACCTTCGAGGTTAACAAACAAGGAATACGAACGTTTTATTCTTGACGTTACATCCGTACCTGTCCGGTATCTACAGAGGGCAGCACTTTGCGCGCGAAGACGAACGTATATATCGTTCAAAGAAACTAAACAAACTGTGTTAAATAATAACTTTTCGCTATTATACATATGAATAGGACAATTGTGGAGGTAGCATTTACACGTTCTCGTCATATACAATTAACTATTTTAAGTAGATTCTTCTTATTCGTACCATACAGGTTTACTTAAGTTTAGTCAAGTATACAGTTGAGTTTCATTTGTACAAAACTGTAATGCACAGTTTAATAAATTAGACGGCCCACCCTTTTTTCCTAGCTTATCATACGAATGTTCTTGTTCTTACTCTAAATAGATGGCATAAAACAATTGTTTGTTCCCCGAATAGTACATAATGATAGCTTCAGAGTATTAACGAACTGATCATGCTGAAACAGAATGTAAACAAAGTAGGTGTAAAATTCATTTAGAGATGTAGAAGTCGTCTCATTTCTGGAGATAGTGTTTGACATTTACCCGTACAAGTAGTAGAAAAAGGACAATAAGTAGAACGCAAGCTTATACCATCCTTCCCTATAATAGAACTGGAGAACATGAGCACCCATTATACTTGTGGGATCATAGAGACCTGGTTTAGACATGACAGGCCTGTGATAGTATTGCCACAAATGATATATTATTAACGGCATGTTTAAGAGCAACGAGAACCATTCCCCGCTAATTAAAAATAAAACGTTGATCGTAATGTGCAACCCATACTCTGGAATAACTAGCTGAAATACAATTTATTTAAACTCTCTTTGAACCTCGTCGATGAAGATCGTCAATTTAAAGTATCAGTACAATACGACGAAGAGGATTCCTTACCAAATTTAAACTATTACAGAGCTCGATAGGATTTTTATACCCAGTCTTTAATTCGTCGAACGCGATAACCTGAAAAATATAAGTATACGGGTTTAGATTGTGCAAGAGACACCGGACGATCGCGTGCACCGAGTAGATCGTTATCTTTTCCACGAATAGTTATCGCTGTTCACAAACGGCACGTACGTGAAACGAGACGAAAAATATTAAGACTGCATCTATAATTAAGGCAATGATGTACGAAAAAGCAGTTAAACTGAACGCCATTGTAACACATCTATGTACGCGCGGTAAAGTAACTTCGATTCGTCTCTTCCATCGATAATCGTTGACACGTATTTTATTCCTTCGCGTCGTTTCGAGTTATTTTCGTTTGTACAATTCGTATTTTATACGCGACGTATACGCATATCGGACGAACTTCTGAGCTCACGATCAGAAGAATTCTCGCCTCGAGACTATACTTGCAGTGGAATTCGCGATTCTCAATCGCGCCGCGATTGCTTGCAGTTTTACGTCCCTCGAAGAAAAGACTCGGGGAGGATTTATCTTTACGGATAGATAGAAACTTCTAAATTGATAATTGTCACAGTTGTCTGTCTATCGATTGTAATTTGACAAAGTTTGGGAGGTTTGCAACTGAAGCACGTGACGACTCATTTGACAGTGAGAAAGTAGAGGAAACATAGAAAAATTTATTTCATACACGCTGTTAACAGTTGACCACCAACTCATTTTAAATACTTAACTGTACTTATTGCTATTATCTACAATAATAATACCATTACGAATCACTGACATCTTATTAAGATAAGCGCAGATAAGCATTCTAGAGAACTATGAGTCTTATAAGCTTCTTGACAAAGTTTGAGCCCCATACGTATGACCCACATTTAAATCCGATTCGAACCTCGCTAATAATCTCTCATCAACCCTGTCAGTACCACAGAAAACGGGTTTTCGCTTTGGTTGCAACATATGCCTGATACTCTCATAATTTACATCCATTTCCTTGAACGCGTTTAGCAGGAATATCGCGATTATTACAATGAGAAAAGCAGAAATTGAACCCAGTATATCCTCAATGCTCATGTTCTCCCATTCCCTAAACAATATAGCCGACGCGATTATCACTAACGTGGTGAAGCACACGTAGTAAATTGGCGTGACGATCGTGGTTTCAAACAGATCGAGTGATCTATTCAAATAATTCATTTGAACGCTTATACAAATTATGACGGCAAACAAAAAAGTCCACGTCAATGAATTTGCGAATCCGTTACTGACTCCAGTAATAGTTTCTTTCAAAGCAAGGCCTAGCCCCTTGCAACTCACGACTGACAATGAACCTACCGAGGAACACAGCCAAATGTAGACTAGAATATTTTGTTTCCCGTAAATGGGGCCAAGGTAGAAAATAATTAAAACGCTGCATAATATCACAATGAAAACATAACTGAGGAAGCCCAGAGCTTTCACTTTATCTAGAAGCTCATCCAGACTGTTGACTTCTTCTTCCTTCGGTGAATGAATCACAAAAATTGTGGAGCCTAAGATGCACAGAGAGCACCCGATCTGAAAGTAAAATCTTAGAGTAGATGAAATCTGTTTTCGTTGTTAGAATTTTGCATGCGTTTCAGTGGGAAGTTCTCACCTTTCCCAACAAATTCAGCTTTTCGTTTAAGTACTTGGATGCTAATATCGCAGACACCAAAACGCTGAGTGCTCCTAACGGAGTGACCAACGAAGCTGGCGCGAACGCGTAAGCAGCAAAATTAGCTGCTTCCCCGATTCCCACTTTATCACAAATCGATCGCAGTTAAACGGAGACAGATACATGGGACACGTTGACGAGCAGACGTATACGTACTTGATAAAAGACCAGTCCACCACATCCATTCTTTCAAATAGCCAAATCCGCCGGACGAAGCGCGCACCCCGCCGCGTCTTTGCAGACGCATCAACGCCAATTTTTTAATTATGAAACTGGCACCTAAATAAGATTATCGAATAAATTAAAGTTAGGAGAGTACCGTGAAACTTATACTATCATATTACACATTGCTCAGACTGCACTAACCTATGAACCCGCTGGAACTGATTGCTAAACCTAATCCTATGTAAAAACTCGTACCATCGTAGGATCTTGCGTCAGTCGTGTCTTTCATCGTACTACTCATCTTCGTATCCTAATTTCAACGGTACTGCTTGATAAATATCAATTTACAATTCATATATCATACCGAACTGTCTGTATTACTATAATCATTTATAAATAAATAGCTACGGCTATGAGCATCACATCTATCTACACTTAGTAACCATTCTCCTATTCACACCGTTTTGATTCTTACAGACGTCGGTCAATGAATGGTAAAAAGTTGTCGTTTGTCTCTCTCACATTTCTTTGACAGGAAACGCGATGAGAACTACGACGACGTAGGATAGGCACAAATACTAATGCACGATGGATACTACATACTACATCTGGTACATACGCGGGATGGAGCAATGAGGTCGAGTGCGACAAGACGGACAATTTATATGCAGATGAATTAGGTTTGAACGTGATCAGTTGGAATCGTACACAGGGAATGTCGGAAACAATGGTACTAGTAGAAGATCAGGCAATAATCCGGGCTCGAGTAGCTTTCGACGTTTTTTATTACCTTAATGGACGGGAATTACGAGAGCTCGTTCAACGAATAAACGAAATCGTGGAGATAATATAGAATACTAATGGGAACAATGACGAGGATAAGATAAGCGATAAAAATCAAGTGACTCCTACCAACAAGTTTGCTTATCGACGAGTAGTGCTTTTAGGATCCTCTGACACATCAATTTCATTGTGTGCGTAGGAACCACGGAGGTGCACAAAATGCAAAGTACATGACTGCCGTGTTTCACTGCATAACATTTATGGTATTCGGAGCACAGATAAGTCTCCTTCGCGCCGACAAACTTGTCGGAGCTGTTGGGTGGGTCCGTCTCGCAGTCGGAATCGTATTCGGAAGACAACATGAAAGTCTCGACGGCTTGGTAATAAAAGGTTCTCAGTATGTCCAGTCTGTGCGAGCCAGTGACCCTGCTCCTCGTGTACTGTGCGTTCTTCCCAAGTACGAACTTCTCCATTTTGTGATTCGCTAACAGAAATCTAAATACGCGGGGAAGAAAAATTAGAGTGTGAAAGAAGCGAATGCGTTCTATTGACAACGCGCGCGACGTGATAACGCACCCGAGCGTTTCCGGATCTAAATTGATCGATGCAGGTAAATTACGTGGATAGCATTGTTCCGCGTTGCGTACAGCGTCGATGCTGGTCTTCCAACATTGTACGGCGAATCTCTCTATCTCCGATATATCCGGATTTGGTCCGCACAAAGCCAACACTTTGACCTGGTCGATTAACGTGACACAAACCAGCCTGAAAGCCACCTACGCGATCTCTCGTTACAGACTCGTTTCTTTCTAAATCCGTTCGCGTTTGAATGAAGCTCATATGCAAGATGTATTTACATTTGGGCTTTTGTACGGTAAAAAGACTGGGACGTCCCGGGTAGTGTACGTGTCCTCGTTACTGACCGCGATGGTCAATAACTTCCTCTCGACGGGATGTAAGCTCCACCATCCTTTCGTAGCCACGGCTAAACATCCATGTATCAAGATGCATCCATACGTAGAATCCAAGCATTCGGTGTAACCTTCTAAGCAAGTCTTAAACGCATTCTTAAATCGCGTGTGGAGAACTCGTTTCATTGTCGGAACTGATCAATTTACCTGGAACAGGCTGTTTTCTTGACACATTATGCATTCAGTCATGTCGATGATGTCAGTCTTCGAACAAATTCCATCTCCTACGTCGAGGCAATGCAACAGGTTGTCGACGATCGGATTGCACAAGCGTATGTCTTTCTTCAACTTCTCGACGTTCCGCGCATTTTTTAATTCCTGGCTACCGACGAACAAGACCATCGCGCCATAAACGGTATCCAGAAATTTGTCCAACACGTTCTTCGTAGTCCCGCTGGCTATGACTATCAGGATCACGCTTTGATCGAATTCTTTCCACGTTATCGTGGTGTCCGGTAAATTCGTATACAACAGTCTGACATTTTGCGACTTGAGGAACATGTGTATCCCGTACAGAGACGCGATCTTGGAAAACGTCATCTGTGGAAATTATATTAAGAATACCAGGATGAGCTCCCGTCGCGTTAAACATCGTAAAGTGGAACACGTCCAGATTCTAGGATAAGTTCTTTATAATTTACCGTATCACCTTCCCCTTTGTGTCGCGAGAACAATGGAATTCCTCCAGCAGAAGTCAGACACATGACGTGAGCTACCATAATTCTTTGTTTCAAATCCCTCTAGTCAAGCTAAATTATATACTGTGATAAAAGATATGCTCGCGAACCGTCATGTAAACCATGTAAACTTATAAGACGCGGCCTGTAACCGGTAACGTCTGAAGTTAGTAATTAGTGCTTCGATTCGATAATCATACGAACTGTACGGGAGACGCGATACGTACGCGCGTACTCGTGAACTTCAAACTTTGCGCCGATCGGTATAAACGAATTATAAAGTATAATTTTAATACCTGCACACGTACGTATGCATACAATTATTGATTCTAATGAATAACTCGAACAAAAATCGATCCTTCTGTCCTCTGACTACTTGTCGACGATCGTCGATTGCAAAAATTTCTAATCGAACGTTTGCACTGTATTTTTAAGATAAGGGTCGGTATTACGAATGAGGATTATATTATGAAGGACGTTATATGAAGCACTGTTGTACGGGTATATAGGACATGAGAACTTTCGTACAATCGTAAGCATTCTATAAGTGAATTTTTAATTTAGAACAATTATCCAAAATATATATGTATATATACAAAGTTTAATATATTATACTAGCTTATAAAACTAACTCTTTTCCTCTACTATCTTTCATAATATATATAATTACAAAGCAAAAAACGGATGTTACAAAATGTACAATCATGATTCGAATCTTTCACAATTTTCCTATGTCATACACATGAGAATACAAACAGATCCGTATTGAAATATCTATGTATGCACTCGTATGTATGCACGCACGTGTACGTAACCACTGATCTTTCTAACAACAGGTAGCAATTATTATCATATACGTATATACGTACACGTGTACTTTGTAGAATATATAAAAATATTCTTTCTCGTGTCAGAATAAAAGGTATATGCGTATATACTTATCGTTCGTCACGAACAACTTTTCGATTTACACAAGTTTTAACATGTCGATCGTATAAAATATATATATATATATATGTATATATATATCGTAGGGACGTTTACCTTTCGTTTACACGTTGCCTATTTCTGGTACAAGCTGAAGAAATTGCTAATTCGACGATGATCAAATACCCACGTAAACAAATGGAACAGTTTCTCTTACATTTAATTTTACTTAATTAAGGAAACACACGTTAAGGGCACTTTTCGTGATCGAGTACGAATACGGAACGACAGATAGACGTACAGACAGTAAGATTATAGTAAGTGATTAAAGGTACCGTGTGCAATCGAATTGCTCGGTGCATTAGCGACGAATTGTAGAACAGAAGACGATAACGTCATTGAACGTCGATACCATACGAGCAGAGCGTATTCTCGTTTCGGCTCTGAAAGGGTCTCCTTCCACAGTATTCTGATCGAACTGTCAAAACAGAGAGAGCGATCAATTGGTTTCTATTGCCGTGTCCGAACGAAGAAAGCGTTACGTTACGAGAAATATCAGGATCGATCGTCCGAACAATTTCTTAAATCTTTCGAATCCGTTTTCTCGTTCTGCAAGAAATTACATTTATTCATATAGACATAATGTACAGATCGATACAAAGCATTAATCGTTTTGGTCGTGGTTCCAATATAGTATATATTATTCGCTTGTATTTTCGTTTATGTGAATTACATTATTAACGACGCGTCGGTATGCATTCTCGGCTCGTCGGTCAAACATTTTTTTCGCTAATCAGGTATCATCTTTCGTTCCTCTTAATTTAATCTAGATTCGACGCGAGTTATCCACACTTTTAATTGCATATGGTTCTACTTGAAAAAGTGCAAGATCCTCTCGAGGGATGAGTTGGCGTGATAATATTTTCTTAAAATTACAGAATAAAACCAAGAGAATAGAAGATCTAAGTTTAGATGAAAATGAGAGTTCGAGAATGAATGAGCGAATGGGCGAACGAGTGAAAGAAAGTACGAGAGACAGGAGAGAGAGATGGATAGATAGAGATAGATAGAGAGAGAAAGAGAGAGAGAGAGAGAGAGAACGAGTAAAAAGGGAAAAGTGGTCTAAAGATTAAAAGCTGCATAAAATATGCAATGAACACATTACATCCATTTAAGAATCTGTACAGTAACAGTTAATATTACTAATTATTTATATTTGTTGTTATTAATCGTTCAATGTAAAAAAAGAAGTTAAATAAGGCCAATAGATTTAAAAGTCGCATTACTCTAATTATCTGCAATATCACAGTACTTGCTGAAACATACAAACACACGTTTCCGATAGGCACATGAGCCGATACCAATGCAAATGGCAAGCACATTCTTTTCTTTACGCATACGTATATTGTCTAGCCACCGATTTACTTTCTACTTTTTCTTCCAACATTGATCGTCGATTACATACATAGCTCGCAATTGTTGCACGTCCGAAAACTAGTACGCTCCCCAGAAATTTCGCGTTATTTTTTTTCTAGTCACTTTTCACCGCGCTTTAGAGGGAATAGGGACGATCGAAACTTCCTCTCAAGTTAAATGTGTGCTCGGTATATTTGATCGCAGCAACAAAAAACAAAAACGATAAACGCATGACCTGGTCAAAAGTTCCCGATTAACTAGAAGAAGAATCTGCTACTTCGAAAGAAAGCGGTTCGTTTGACGAGTTCACGACTACAACGAGAAGAAGAAATATGAGAGATAGAAAAAGAAAACAAGTTAGAAAAAACAAACGAGTACGATACGATATTGAAATTAAGGAACAAACGCGAGGGTTTTCGTCTCCTGTACGACCGTCATTTTTCTTGCGTAAAACGTAGTACGGTACGGTATTTTATATATATATATATATGTATATATAATATATATATAAAATACTATGTATTATATATATATATATATGTATATATAATATATATATAAAATACTATGTATTATATATATATATATATATGTATATAATATATATATAAAATACTATGTATTATATATATATATATATGTATATATAATATATAATGTTCGTTGACGATTTAACATTAGCTGGCCGTAAACGTACTAAAGAGAAAGAGAGGAGCACAGAGAGAACTCGGTGCGCACGGCTGGCTAACGACATTCACGATTCGTATTATCCTACCTACTCGTCGGTTCTAAGAAAACTGTTTCAGAAAATATTTACACAGATACTTGTTATATTTTTGCGTTCGTTCCTTGAACGAACTCGTACGAAATATCGAGCCACCTCCGATTTAACGAATAGAAAAAGATAAGATGCTATATCTACTGTCATACGTAGACCGGACCTTGATTATCGTTATCGTCCAAGCTTATTCGACTAGGATACGCGGGACCACCACCATCGTCAAAGAAGCGTCTAAATGTAAATTCGAAGAAACCGTGAAAAGGTTTCCCGTTATCGAGCAATTCGTCGGATTTGTTGGAGTCGGAAGATTCCGAGTTTCGTAACTTGTCGGGATCCACGGGATCGAAATTACTAGTATCGGTTGGATACTGTATCCGAGGTATATGAGGAGCTACTTGCCGGCGTAAACCTTTCTCAAAATCGATACTTGTAAAGAATGGATGACTCTTTACCTCGTCCGCGTTCTTACCTAACCGACGATCTGCCCCGACGCATAATTTCAATATCAAGTCCATACCTTCCGCGGAGAGGTTCGCCTGTTTCGGGATGTGCAGGGTGGTCTCCCAATTGATCACCTAGGACACGTCCACGGGTTTAATAGGAACGAGCGGAAGGTACGAAATACGACTGGAATCAGGCCGCGGGCTTGACGCGTTTATCGAGAAATCGAATGTATGAAAAATACATACCTTGTATTGCGTCTCGGCGGGAGTGTTGGCGTGGAACGGCGGCGAGCCGACTAACATCTCGTACAAGATGACACCGACGCTCCACCAGTCGCACAGCTGGGTGTACCCCGTCCTCTGCAGTACCTCCGGCGCGATGTAGTTCGGTGTTCCAACCAGCGAATGCGCCAAACACCTCTGATGTTCTCTGTGCCTTCTGCGTTCCAACGGTTTTAACTGAATGCAACGACACTCGTTGTTCCAATCGTCGGCCGGGTCCATCGAGTCTTGTTTCCCGTGCCCTGTTTTCGCGTGCACACGTACACACACACATTACTTACCCGCGCAACCGTGTAAAAGTAAAAGAGGAGATCTAGCCACGTACCGTTTTGCTGATAATACTTGGAATTGTGGGTCCAACGGAATCCTGTGCACAGGCCGAAGTCCGTTAACTTAATGTGCCCGTCCCGATCGATCAAAATGTTGTCCGGCTTAATGTCTCTGTGGATGAAACCCATCTTGTGAACACTTTCTACCGCGCACGTCAGCTCGGCAATGTAGAATCTGGCCAGAGGTTCCTTGAAGATGCCAAACTTGATCAGCAACGACATCAAATCACCGCCGGGTATATAATCCATTACGAAATACAAATTGTCCTTGTCTTGAAAAGAATAGTACAGTTTGACAACCCATTCGTTGTCGGCCTCCGCCAGTATATCCCTCTCGGCCTTGACGTGAGCCACTTGATTACGATTCAACACGTCCGCCTTTCTGAGAGTCTTCATCGCGTAGAACTGATTCGTGTCCAGCTTCCTGACGAGGGTCACTTCTCCGAATGCGCCGACCCCGATAGGTTTGATCTTTGTGAACATCGACTTGTCCATTTTCGCTCGTTTCAGTCGAATGTAATTTGACTCCTTCTGTGACAACATCTTTCTCATTTGACACTGAGCCTCTTCGCTGAGCCCGATCTTGGACATCTCTGTCTCTAGTTGAAGTCGACGATACAGCCGTTGCTTATGGGACTTCAACACGTTCTCGACGTGCTGCTCCATAAAGAACTTGAACGCCTGAGGAGAGTAGTTACGAACCTTGCAATCCCTCCGCTCCTCCTCCTTCTCTTTGCTCATGTGCTTGCGCTCCGGTATCGGGGACTGATGTTTGATCTTATAGGGCGAAGGCGAGGAATTGGTCCCCCTCGGTCCGTTGCTCTCTGGCGAATGATTATTGTTATTGTTGTTGTTGTTGTTGGTAGTGGCTACGGCGGAGTTGGTACCGTTATTATTGACGTTGTTCCCGTTGCTGCCGCTGTTATTGTTGACGTTTCCACATCCGCTACTGCTGTTTGTACCAGCGTTTCCGTTGCTACCGCTACTGCTGTTACCTGTACTGTTCGCGTTACCGCCGTTACCGTTTCCCGGTCTCGACGCTATGGCGGATGCCGCGGGGGGTGGCAACGGCGGCGGTTCCGTAGAATGCTGGCATCCCACGGGGTCGGCCGGCGAATACTTCCTCTGTAACGGAGGGTGCATCGCGACCGGCGACGATCTAAGGGTATTTGTTTCCATCCCCGAGTCCTCGGCGGCGGCCGTGCCATACGGCGGGGGTGGAGGGACCGGATGATGCATGCCCCGTTGTGCCGCAAGAGCTTGCATCGTTGTAGCGTAACTAGGGGGTTCCGTGGTCGGTACGCCCACCGAGACCCCGATACCGTTCGTCGACGTTGCGATAACGTTGTTTACGGGTGGGTACGCGGGCGGTGGTTGTTGCGACGATTGCTGTTGCGGCGACTGCTGCTGCGACTGCTGCTGCTGCTGCGACTGCTGCTGCTGCTGCTGCGACTGCTGCTGTTGCTGTTGCTGCGACTGTTGCTGCGACTGCTGTTGCGACTGCTGTTGCTTCTGTTGGATGGAAGTCGCGTAAGATGGAGGCGGGGGAGGTGTGTTACTGGTCGTGGAAATCGGCTGTGGCGAGGTTGGCGCGATCGCCGTCTGTAGGACAGGCTTTTGCACTTGAGTACTCTTGACGGACTGCATGATGATCGGTGGTTGAGTCTTCGCCTGTCGCGCGCCCCATGCCTGCAACGGGGTCGGTCTGGCCATCGAGGCCTGCGTGCTAGGCGATATCGCCGAGACTGTGATCGGGCTCGGAGAACCAGCAGCGGACGTTGGTCCGGAATAGATCCCGGACGAAGGACTTTTTCGATAATCCTGTTGAGATTGCGTGGGACTCTGCCTATTTTGCATCGAGGCACTGTAAGACGGTGGTTGCACCGGGCAGGTAGACGGCGAGGAAACTATGGGATAAGGGGGTGGCGGTTCGACCTGAGTATTGGCTTGGTTGCTGCCCGTCTGATAAATACTGAGCGCTTGGATCTGTTGAGAGAGTTGCTGCTGTACTTGCGGTCCGTTCTGCACGATCATTGGTTGACGGCAGTTGGAATTGTTGTTGGAACTCGCGACCGGACTCGTACCTCTCTGAGGTAGATTGACCGAGGTCGAAATCGGGCCGGTGTTGCCCGGCGTGGTAGGAGGGGGCCGCGTCGGCACCACCGGCGCGGGGGACATCCGTTTCAACATCTGTTGCATGTTGGTAGGCACATTCGGCTGATTGTACGGCGCGAGAGGCGGAGGTGGCGGCGGCGGCGTGGAACTACATCTAGGCGGTGGAGGAGGAGGTGGTTCTCGTTCGACGAAATTACTTGGCGAGTATTGGCGACTCAACTGCGGATGCGGGCTCAACTCTGTCAGGCGCGGACTATCCGATCGCGAGCTTCCCGCTCCGCTGTCCAACGCCGGACTTCCACGCTGCAGGCTCAACTCCCTTTCCAAGCTGGGCTTCCGTATCAATTTGCTGTTCAGCTTCCCGAGCCCGTTCAGAGACTCTCCTTGGGCCTGCTTCAAGTATTCGATGGCCGCATCCAGCCGCCAACCGGCTAATTTCAACGCGCGTAACGCGATCTCCTGCAAATTTTCAGTCGGTTGGAAACGAGAAGTAAACGAACCGGACATTCGCTCAGATCGTTTGAGCGGTGTCTCACCTCTGAATATCCCATTGCCAGCAACTGCGACAACAATTGTCGTTGATCGGATTTATCGATGGTAGAACCCGAGGCTCCGGAGAGACCGCTTAGTCCTGAGGCGGAACTGATACCGCTGGTCGTTGACAAGGTGGATATAGTGCTGGCAGCACTGGAACCTACGTCCCCTGCACCTCCGATGTTCGCGAAGGGTAGCAGAGAATTACGAATCTCGGCTAACGCCTTCTGATGGTATCCAGAGCCACGAGTGCTCGATTTGTTAACTGCGGGTGGATTCATAGTGGCCCATGCTAGGCCCTCCCCGACCTAGCTTTAATCTGGCTGTGACATATATATATATATACACATACATCTAAAACATAATAAAACAATTCACTTTCGTACACACGGTCGAAATCGTTGTCGGAGAGGTTCTCGACCTATTCTACAATGCCCTGTTTTGTTCTCTGCAAAAACGCTACGTACCAAGTTACGCGTTCTACTAACATCGACGTTATGACGAGTCTCGCGTGTCAAGATGCTCGTTAGTCACCGTCAGGTAAGACTCTCGGTGTACTCGGTTACGATTGATCTCCCGTTAATTAGACTGCTATATCGTAAAACGTTCGAATTACTGGTCTCTCGCGCAAAGACGTCTAGGGTCTTGTACGATCCTGTTATCGATCTCGGTTATTCATCGGATAGGAAACGATCGTTGAACGCGAATAAATATTAGCGCAGTCTTACGATTCTCTCTGTCGTCGGTACATAATGCTCTGATCGATCAAGGATCTAACCTATTCATTAGATGCGTGACGGATCGATCCTAAGTCCTTCGTGCATGAAACGAGATTCGGTGGCGCACACTTTCCTCGGAATTGGCCGGACATCAGCTGAGAGAAATACTTTGTTGAAATAGGTTTAACTGAAAGGGCAATCAGCAGGAGGAGGACGACTTCAAAGCATATTCTGTTATCGCGTTTTCACAGATCGCGCGTGACGAGGGTAATGTGCACGTACAACTTTTGGTTCACTATTTTCGCTTAAAACTAATTCTACGCTACTCCGATACGCGGCCGTAATTACTTCAACAACAACAAAGAAAGATACAGCCGTAAATTACTAAAGTAACTGGCAGCCATCTTGAAGTGCCACATTCCTACACCAACTTGACACTCTTTTTCGTAATTTACAATATACCTAGAAACGATACCCGTAGGGTTGGTGCACCTAAAAACAAATCATTTCTCCTAATTGTCGTTCGATACGACAATCCTACAACCTTTATCGTCTGTTCGTCCGACAAATTCGACTACATCCTCTGGTAAAGCATATTCAAAATATGTACGTACGCATGTATTATCCGCATTTACATTTACGTATTCCCGTACGTGTGCGAGCACACGTACGTCGACGAAGCGTACGTGAACACCTATCACACGGACGGGCACGCAAAAATTTCTCTACCATTTTACAAAACTATATGCGTATACGTACGACATGTAAATAAGTATGCTACATATGTATTTGCTTATACTTCTGTCCAGACGAGTGTCACCGCGTTGTTACTGTTACTTATAGCGCTTTAAATACAGAATCGTTGTAGGCACGAAGAACAGCTGGAAAAGCTTTATTATATTCTACCAGCTTGCCTAATTCGACGGCGGCCATTAATAATTTTGTAAATTTGTGGAGTATACAGTTCGGCGAGAAGCCGTTGGCAGCACTCCACGAGCTCCTCAGATGAGCTCAGATGGAGGAAATGTTTTGAACGTTTGACGGTGCCGGAAACGTAAACATAGAATTCTGAGTATAAATAAAATAATAACTGATTGTAATTCGCTTGTGACATTATAAACGATAAAGGATTATTATTAAGAATGAGTAATAAGTTTTCACACATTATGAATAATCGAACCTTTCTGGATGTTGATGATTCAATCTTAACAAGAAGTCTCCTCTTACCTGTAAGTGGATAAATAAAAAGGATAATTGTATACATTTTATCGGCTTTATCAGATTTTATAATCCTTAGGAGAATGCTTCCAAGGATGAGATGTCAATGAAACAGTCCGATGCGAAACCTTTCTTTANGATTCAATCTTAACAAGAAGTCTCCTCTTACCTGTAAGTGGATAAATAAAAAGGGTAATTGTATACATTTTATCGGTTCTATCAGATTTTATAATTCCTTAGGAGAATGGTTCCAAGGATGAGATGTCAATGAAACAGTCCGATGCGAAACCTTTCTTTATTATTCAACCTACACCTGGTAAATTGCTTGTGTTTTAATTTTTAATGAAGCACAAGATTATAGTATAATGTTTCTAGGTATATGTGTAAAAACAAAGACTGATGCAGCAGAAAAAGTGTTTATCAACATATGCACATCAGACAAAATACCGCCACCTGATGATATATCTGATACAGAACTTTTACAAATAGTATGCGAACAAAATCTTAATTTTGTAGTGCCTATGAGCATTGGAAATGAAAGGCTTGAAACTGACAAGAGTACCTACATTTTATATAAACTCCTATAAAACTCCTATAAAAATATGATATTTAACACGATGCATGTTACAGATGGATCTCCTGCATCAACCTATGACGTTGTAATTAATACAAAATATTTCGAGAAATGCCAGAAGAATAGATCATTTTTACTGTTTACGATATCCGTTGTAATTGATGGAATATCAGATAAATTTAGTAAACCTATAAATGGAAATGATTTTGCGATTTTAAAGAATAAGAAGGCCATGGGGAAGTTGCAGCAGCATAGAATTGAAAATCGTGAACCGAGGAATCATTTGCAGCCTCAGAAGCAATTAATTGAAGAAATTAGTGATCCTGTCAAAACACATATTTCTGAGAAGAGAAGTAAAGTTGCTCAATCAGGAAATCACGCAGATTCAAGAAATTATGTACTACTCAAACAACCTGCAGAAGGAATAGTCGCACATTTAATTGGTTTATTTCATATGCCTAAAGGGGTAAGATATGTAATCTTATATACCATCTGTTGATTTTTATATGGCTCTTTTTTAATTCAGGTCACTAAGGAAGAAGTGGATGTTCTTATGGACAAAGATCGTATTGTAATTACTATCGACAAAACTAATCTAACATACGATCTATCAGTTCCATACATCATAAACACAGCAGCTGTAAATTGTTTCATAGACAAAGATCTCGGGGTAAGAACGACAGTTTATTGCAAACTACAATTTCCTTCCTAAGATTACAGTAAGATATTTCGTTTGCAGATGTTAAGATTAGACATGCCCGTGGAACGTGATAGTATTCAAACGATCAAATCAAATTAGTTATTTTATTGTAACAAAACACATTGTAACATATGGCTTATATTTCAGAAGAAGCTGAAGCATAAAATTTGTTATCCACTATTTTAAGCATTTTTCATTTCTATTAACAACAAAAATAGAATTTTAATCGCAGGAACAATACGCTTAGAATCAGGTCAACGAGTGTGACCTAATTTCTGCCTCTTGGTATACGTAGCACGGTGGTACGTAGTATGGAACTTCTGATTACAACAATACGTTGTAACTTGCAATATATGTAATATAGCAACGGTTAATTCTTTTATATAAAAACAATATCACAAACACTGGTACTGGAATGATTTGTACAATGATAATAATTTAATTTCGTGACGTATCAAAAGAAATGTATAGAGTTAAGAATGGCATTTAGACAACTGAAAACGATGCTTTTATATTTCCGTGTAAAATGACGGTCGTTCAATTCCCATCATGGAAAACACATTTGGCAAGAGGTATACTGTGTCTATGCCTATCATAAAACAAGTCACGTATTTATGGACTAGATCGACGAGGACCTTGTTCTTATCTTCAGAATAATTTTTACTTTGAATAAGGTCCTTCGAATTTATTTTTAATATGGCACACATAGTTCCGTAACTAAAAGATTTGCATACGGCTCTCGTCGCGAGAATGCTGCAGAATCCGAGGATTGTTCTAAGTATCAAGCAGCCAAACGCTGAATAAGATGGCCATGTGATATGATATGGTGGTGACGTCGCAGGAGCTACCATGTATCCGCTGGTATAATTAAGCCATGCTCCTAAGTATACACCAGTGGTAACGGATACCACCATGGTAGTGTCACCTCTATGACGAAAAGATCATTCGTTATATCACATCAATATCATCACGAAAATTAACACGATCATTACCTGGTCGGCGTCCATTTCTTACTGCACGGATAATAAACTATTACAAGTATACTAATCACGATCAGAGTTGTTACAGCCCATACATTTGAAATGATATAATAATCTGTGATGTCCACTAAGTATATCAATGGAATCATTAACACGGTGGCTAGTACTATGCCTGCCAGAATGTCTAACGCTGTGTGCATTCCCAAGTAGAGTCTGCTCGTGCACACGAGTGTGCACCTTTCAAAGAAACGACGACAGAGGTATTTAAAATCCTTTGATACATTTAATCAGCCTATTATTAAAGAATGACGCGTCACTTACCATAGTGTAGCAATTGTGCAGCCAAGAGAAAGAGGATACGTATATCTATGCATTGTAAATAATAATACGCTGAGTGGAATTGATAGACCAATCATGGCATGAGTAGACGGCATCCCATATTCCTCTGACCACTTCACTTGTAATCGAACTGCTGGTGGACAGGCTGGCCTTGCCCAGCATACAACGTCCTTCAATATTTGTCCTGGATAAATGTTTTAGTAATGAAAAACGTTGGTACAGAAAATATGTTGAAAGATTATTCAAGATAATAGTATACCAGTTGACATAACGACGGCCCATATCAAAATGACTCTCCTTCCCACGAAACAGTCGATGTTCCAAAACCAGAATGGTATGAACGTGGAATAGAATATTTCATCCCCTAATTCGGTTCCGAATAAAAATAGGTAATACCAAAAATAATTTGTCACGGTGTAGTTCGAATTGAACACGTCCTGTTGCCTGTCAGTTGCACAGGTTCCCGTCGTGTCAGCAAGTTTTTTCTCCGTCGTAACGTAACCATTTTCTTTCGACTCGTCGGACTTTGATAGGCAGCTATTCAAATCGTGTTGAACATTGCGCGTGTTGGCATCGTGCGATTCTTTACGACGTTCTTTCAAGTCCGGGTAATGAATTTGAACGCCGAAGAACTGTTGTATCCTCGCCACCAGAGCCGGATCTTTCAAGTATCTCACTGTTTCTGACCACATAATTTCCACGCGAATGGGATGCAAATTTTTCATCGCAAAAAATACATTTCATTTAGCAATTCAATGAACCGTCACACGTACACGCGCGTAGAATAGAACGCAGGTGTTACGATGATAAATTCTCCGAATTGTATATACGTCAATCGAAATCTGATATGCAACTTGATCTGATATAAATTTATATCTGTATATTCGATATAAATTCGCGTAAACTTTAATCAATCCGTTGGCCACTCATTATAATTTTCGGCAACGTAAGATCATCGAAAAAAATTGCTATTCACGTGTGATCTTTACTTGGACCGTGCGAACAGTCAGACGAGAGACTTTCTGATAATTTGAATGAACGTAAAGACAACAAAGTTCATAAAAATCATCTTAAAACACGAGATTTTTCACTAATTCTGTGACACCACATTATTGTATATACCGCATCGTGTACTTTATGCGATGATACGAATCACGTTTATCTCACTCTAACTTACGATGGATGTATATATCTCGTTCTAAATATAGCGTTCGATTGGCCAGATTTACAAACGAGACACACTAGAGGATTTTTACACTCTTTTAATTAAATCTTCTTAATTGCACTTTCAATTTTCTTCCGATTTTTATTATGCCCGAGGGACGTTCGTCTAAATAAATATTTTTACTGCGTTACCTCAACCTCAAACCTGAGCGTATTATACCGTGTAAACTCGTCTTAAGTCTTAAGATACATGTTCAACCTAATCAAGGTTCTACAAACGTCAAAACATTCTTTGCACGTTTTCTCTTTAAACGAGTTCGATTAAAAGAAGAAGTCCTGAATCTCAATTCGCTCATATTTTGTTTTTATAGAGACAAAGATGGAGGATCTACAGAAATTGGAGGAAGAGGCCAAGTTGAGGGCAGCAAAGTATGTGTCGAATTTGTTGCAGCGACCAGGTCAATTGGAAAAGATTGACATGTACAAACGTAGAATAAGCCGAAAGAAAGCGTCCGTAGAAACTATGCTCAAAACTGCAATGCAAAGTCAATTAGACGGTGTTCGCGTTGGGTTCGAACAGCTGGAGAGCTCTTTGGAGAGCATCGCTTCCATAAAGCAAGACTTGAGAGAGATCGAGGAATTGTTCAGCAAGACGCCGGATCTCATCGCGAAACTACAAGCCGTTCAGGAAGAGAACATGCGCCACTCGCAATATGTGACTGCCAAGGAGAATCTGAAGCACACGTTCACTTTACCGGAGAGCGTGGAGATGACTAAGCAATGGATAAACCAAGGAAATCTTCTGTACGCTCATCAGATCATTATGGACCTCGAGAATTCGCGAGATGACTTGTTGTATGAACTCCATAAACTTCCGAATCAATCGCCGGCCGATACCGTTATGTTGAAAGCTTATTTAGAGGACGTCGAGATGCTCTCCCAATTGATGGAGAAGCAAATCAGATTGGTATTAAGCCGCACACTGAATACGGTGAGGAAAGAGCCTACTGTCATTGTAACAGCATTGAGGATCATTGAGAGAGAAGAAAAAGCAGACTATTTCGCTATGCAGAGGCATAAACAGAGTGGATTCATGCCACCGGGAAGACCAAAAAGGTGGAAGGACATGGCGATGAAGGTGTTAGAAAAATCTGTTGCCAATAGAATTGAAGGGACCCACGTTGAAGAAAGGGCAGACAACAAAATGTGGCTGGTCAGATACTTGGAGCTTACGAGGCTTTTAATTCTGGAAGATTTGAGAGTAGTCAAAACTCTGTGCGANCGCACAGGTTCCCGCCGTGTCAGCAAGTTTTTTCTCCGTCGTAACGTAACCATTTTCTCTCGACTCGTCGGACTTTGATAGGCAGCTATTCAAATCGTGTTGAACATTGCGCGTGTTGGCATCGTGCGATTCTTTACGACGTTCTTTCAAGTCCGGGTAATGAATTTGAACGCCGAAGAACTGTTGTATCCTCGCCACCAGAGCCGGATCTTTCAAGTATCTCACTGTTTCTGACCACATAATTTCCACGCGAATGGGATGCAAATTTTTCATCGCAAAAAATACATTTCATTTAGCAATTCAATGAACCGTCACACGTACACGCGCGTAGAATAGAACGCAGGTGTTACGATGATAAATTCTCCGAATTGTATATACGTCAATCGAAATCTGATATGCAACTTGATCTGATATAAATTTATATCTGTATATTCGATATAAATTCGCGTAAACTTTAATCAATCCGTTGGCCACTCATTATAATTTTCGGCAACGTAAGATCATCGAAAAAAATTGCTATTCACGTGTGATCTTTACTTGGACCGTGCGAACAGTCAGACGAGAGACTTTCTGATAATTTGAATGAACGTAAAGACAACAAAGTTCATAAAAATCATCTTAAAACACGAGATTTTTCACTAATTCTGTGACACCACATTATTGTATATACCGCATCGTGTACTTTATGCGATGATACGAATCACGTTTATCTCACTCTAACTTACGATGGATGTATATATCTCGTTCTAAATATAGCGTTCGATTGGCCAGATTTACAAACGAGACACACTAGAGGATTTTTACACTNGACGGATCGATCCTAAGTCCTTCGTGCATGAAACGAGATTCGGTGGCGCACACTTTCCTCGGAATTGGCCGGACATCAGCTGAGAGAAATACTTTGTTGAAATAGGTTTAACTGAAAGGGCAATCAGCAGGAGGAGGACGACTTCAAAGCATATTCTGTTATCGCGTTTTCACAGATCGCGCGTGACGAGGGTAATGTGCACGTACAACTTTTGGTTCACTATTTTCGCTTAAAACTAATTCTACGCTACTCCGATACGCGGCCGTAATTACTTCAACAACAACAAAGAAAGATACAGCCGTAAATTACTAAAGTAACTGGCAGCCATCTTGAAGTGCCACATTCCTACACCAACTTGACACTCTTTTTCGTAATTTACAATATACCTAGAAACGATACCCGTAGGGTTGGTGCACCTAAAAACAAATCATTTCTCCTAATTGTCGTTCGATACGACAATCCTACAACCTTTATCGTCTGTTCGTCCGACAAATTCGACTACATCCTCTGGTAAAGCATATTCAAAATATGTACGTACGCATGTATTATCCGCATTTACATTTACGTATTCCCGTACGTGTGCGAGCACACGTACGTCGACGAAGCGTACGTGAACACCTATCACACGGACGGGCACGCAAAAATTTCTCTACCATTTTACAAAACTATATGCGTATACGTACGACATGTAAATAAGTATGCTACATATGTATTTGCTTATACTTCTGTCCAGACGAGTGTCACCGCGTTGTTACTGTTACTTATAGCGCTTTAAATACAGAATCGTTGTAGGCACGAAGAACAGCTGGAAAAGCTTTATTATATTCTACCAGCTTGCCTAATTCGACGGCGGCCATTAATAATTTTGTAAATTTGTGGAGTATACAGTTCGGCGAGAAGCCGTTGGCAGCACTCCACGAGCTCCTCAGATGAGCTCAGATGGAGGAAATGTTTTGAACGTTTGACGGTGCCGGAAACGTAAACATAGAATTCTGAGTATAAATAAAATAATAACTGATTGTAATTCGCTTGTGACATTATAAACGATAAAGGATTATTATTAAGAATGAGTAATAAGTTTTCACACATTATGAATAATCGAACCTTTCTGGATGTTGATGATTCAATCTTAACAAGAAGTCTCCTCTTACCTGTAAGTGGATAAATAAAAAGGATAATTGTATACATTTTATCGGCTTTATCAGATTTTATAATCCTTAGGAGAATGCTTCCAAGGATGAGATGTCAATGAAACAGTCCGATGCGAAACCTTTCTTTATTATTCAACCTACACCTGGTAAATTGCTTGTGTTTTAATTTTTAATGAAGCACAAGATTATAGTATAATGTTTCTAGGTATATGTGTAAAAACAAAGACTGATGCAGCAGAAAAAGTGTTTATCAACATATGCACATCAGACAAAATACCGCCACCTGATGATATATCTGATACAGAACTTTTACAAATAGTATGCGAACAAAATCTTAATTTTGTAGTGCCTATGAGCATTGGAAATGAAAGGCTTGAAACTGACAAGAGTACCTACATTTTATATAAACTCCTATAAAACTCCTATAAAAATATGATATTTAACACGATGCATGTTACAGATGGATCTCCTGCATCAACCTATGACGTTGTAATTAATACAAAATATTTCGAGAAATGCCAGAAGAATAGATCATTTTTACTGTTTACGATATCCGTTGTAATTGATGGAATATCAGATAAATTTAGTAAACCTATAAATGGAAATGATTTTGCGATTTTAAAGAATAAGAAGGCCATGGGGAAGTTGCAGCAGCATAGAATTGAAAATCGTGAACCGAGGAATCATTTGCAGCCTCAGAAGCAATTAATTGAAGAAATTAGTGATCCTGTCAAAACACATATTTCTGAGAAGAGAAGTAAAGTTGCTCAATCAGGAAATCACGCAGATTCAAGAAATTATGTACTACTCAAACAACCTGCAGAAGGAATAGTCGCACATTTAATTGGTTTATTTCATATGCCTAAAGGGGTAAGATATGTAATCTTATATACCATCTGTTGATTTTTATATGGCTCTTTTTTAATTCAGGTCACTAAGGAAGAAGTGGATGTTCTTATGGACAAAGATCGTATTGTAATTACTATCGACAAAACTAATGTAACATACGATCTATCAGTTCCATACATCATAAACACAGCAGATGTAAATTGTTTCATAGACAAAGATCTCGGGGTAAGAACGACAGTTTATTGCAAACTACAATTTCCTTACTAAGATTACAATAAGATATTTCGTTTGCAGATGTTAAGATTAGACATGCCCGTGGAACGTGATAGTATTCAAACGATCAAATCAAATTAGTTATTTTATTGTAACAAAACACATTGTAACATATGGCTTATATTTCAGAAGAAGCTGAAGCATAAAATTTGTTATCCACTATTTTAAGCATTTTTCATTTCTATTAACAACAAAAATAGAATTTTAATCGCAGGAACAATACGCTTAGAATCAGGTCAACGAGTGTGACCTAATTTCTGCCTCTTGGTATACGTAGCACGGTGGTACGTAGTATGGAACTTCTGATTACAACAATACGTTGTAACTTGCAATATATGTAATATAGCAACGGTTAATTCTTTTATATAAAAACAATATCACAAACACTGGTACTGGAATGATTTGTACAATGATAATAATTTAATTTCGTGACGTATCAAAAGAAATGTATAGAGTTAAGAATGGCATTTAGACAACTGAAAACGATGCTTTTATATTTCCGTGTAAAATGACGGTCGTTCAATTCCCATCATGGAAAACACATTTGGCAAGAGGTATACTGTGTCTATGCCTATCATAAAACAAGTCACGTATTTATGGACTAGATCGACGAGGACCTTGTTCTTATCTTCAGAATAATTTTTACTTTGAATAAGGTCCTTCGAATTTATTTTTAATATGGCACACATAGTTCCGTAACTAAAAGATTTGCATACGGCTCTCGTCGCGAGAATGCTGCAGAATCCGAGGATTGTTCTAAGTATCAAGCAGCCAAACGCTGAATAAGATGGCCATGTGATATGATATGGTGGTGACGTCGCAGGAGCTACCATGTATCCGCTGGTATAATTAAGCCATGCTCCTAAGTATACACCAGTGGTAACGGATACCACCATGGTAGTGTCACCTCTATGACGAAAAGATCATTCGTTATATCACATCAATATCATCACGAAAATTAACACGATCATTACCTGGTCGGCGTCCATTTCTTACTGCACGGATAATAAACTATTACAAGTATACTAATCACGATCAGAGTTGTTACAGCCCATACATTTGAAATGATATAATAATCTGTGATGTCCACTAAGTATATCAATGGAATCATTAACACGGTGGCTAGTACTATGCCTGCCAGAATGTCTAACGCTGTGTGCATTCCCAAGTAGAGTCTGCTCGTGCACACGAGTGTGCACCTTTCAAAGAAACGACGACAGAGGTATTTAAAATCCTTTGATACATTTAATCAGCCTATTATTAAAGAATGACGCGTCACTTACCATAGTGTAGCAATTGTGCAGCCAAGAGAAAGAGGATACGTATATCTATGCATTGTAAATAATAATACGCTGAGTGGAATTGATAGACCAATCATGGCATGAGTAGACGGCATCCCATATTCCTCTGACCACTTCACTTGTAATCGAACTGCTGGTGGACAGGCTGGCCTTGCCCAGCATACAACGTCCTTCAATATTTGTCCTGGATAAATGTTTTAGTAATGAAAAACGTTGGTACAGAAAATATGTTGAAAGATTATTCAAGATAATAGTATACCAGTTGACATAACGACGGCCCATATCAAAATGACTCTCCTTCCCACGAAACAGTCGATGTTCCAAAACCAGAATGGTATGAACGTGGAATAGAATATTTCATCCCCTAATTCGGTTCCGAATAAAAATAGGTAATACCAAAAATAATTTGTCACGGTGTAGTTCGAATTGAACACGTCCTGTTGCCTGTCAGTTGCACAGGTTCCCGTCGTGTCAGCAAGTTTTTTCTCCGTCGTAACGTAACCATTTTCTTTCGACTCGTCGGACTTTGATAGGCAGCTATTCAAATCGTGTTGAACATTGCGCGTGTTGGCATCGTGCGATTCTTTACGACGTTCTTTCAAGTCCGGGTAATGAATTTGAACGCCGAAGAACTGTTGTATCCTCGCCACCAGAGCCGGATCTTTCAAGTATCTCACTGTTTCTGACCACATAATTTCCACGCGAATGGGATGCAAATTTTTCATCGCAAAAAATACATTTCATTTAGCAATTCAATGAACCGTCACACGTACACGCGCGTAGAATAGAACGCAGGTGTTACGATGATAAATTCTCCGAATTGTATATATGTCAATCGAAATCTGATATGCAACTTGATTTGATATAAATTTATATCTGTATATTCGATATAAATTCGCGTAAACTTTAATCAATCCGTTGGCCACTCATAATTTTCGGCAACGTAAGATCATCGAAAAAAATTGCTATTCACGTGTGATCTTTACTTGGACCGTGCGAACAGTCAGACGAGAGACTTTCTGATAATTTGAATGAACGTAAAGACAACAAAGTTCATAAAAATCATCTTAAAACACGAGATTTTTCACTAATTCTGTGACACCACATTATTGTATATACCGCATCGTGTACTTTATGCGATGATACGAATCACGTTTATCTCACTCTAACTTACGATGGATGTATATATCTCGTTCTAAATATAGCGTTCGATTGGCCAGATTTACAAACGAGACACACTAGAGGATTTTTACACTCTTTTAATTAAATCTTCTTAATTGCACTTTCAATTTTCTTCCGATGCCAATTTTTATTATGCCCGAGGGACGTTCGTCTAAATAAATATTTTTACTGCGTTACCTCAACCTCAAACCTGAGCGTATTATACCGTGTAAACTCGTCTTAAGTCTTAAGATACATGTTCAACCTAATCAAGGTTCTACAAACGTCAAAACATTCTTTGCACGTTTTCTCTTTAAACGAGTTCGATTAAAAGAAGAAGTCCTGAATCTCAATTCGCTCATATTTTGTTTTTATAGAGACAAAGATGGAGGATCTACAGAAATTGGAGGAAGAGGCCAAGTTGAGGGCAGCAAAGTATGTGTCGAATTTGTTGCAGCGACCAGGTCAATTGGAAAAGATTGACATGTACAAACGTAGAATAAGCCGAAAGAAAGCGTCCGTAGAAACTATGCTCAAAACTGCAATGCAAAGTCAATTAGACGGTGTTCGCGTTGGGTTCGAACAGCTGGAGAGCTCTTTGGAGAGCATCGCTTCCATAAAGCAAGACTTGAGAGAGATCGAGGAATTGTTCAGCAAGACGCCGGATCTCATCGCGAAACTACAAGCCGTTCAGGAAGAGAACATGCGCCACTCGCAATATGTGACTGCCAAGGAGAATCTGAAGCACACGTTCACTTTACCGGAGAGCGTGGAGATGACTAAGCAATGGATAAACCAAGGAAATCTTCTGTACGCTCATCAGATCATTATGGACCTCGAGAATTCGCGAGATGACTTGTTGTATGAACTCCATAAACTTCCGAATCAATCGCCGGCCGATACCGTTATGTTGAAAGCTTATTTAGAGGACGTCGAGATGCTCTCCCAATTGATGGAGAAGCAAATCAGATTGGTATTAAGCCGCACACTGAATACGGTGAGGAAAGAGCCTACTGTCATTGTAACAGCATTGAGGATCATTGAGAGAGAAGAAAAAGCAGACTATTTCGCTATGCAGAGGCATAAACAGAGTGGATTCATGCCACCGGGAAGACCAAAAAGGTGGAAGGACATGGCGATGAAGGTGTTAGAAAAATCTGTTGCCAATAGAATTGAAGGGACCCACGTTGAAGAAAGGGCAGACAACAAAATGTGGCTGGTCAGATACTTGGAGCTTACGAGGCTTTTAATTCTGGAAGATTTGAGAGTAGTCAAAACTCTGTGCGAACCTTGCTTCCCACCATGGTACAATATAGTAAGGACTGTCGTTAGAATGTACCACACGAGTTTGTCTCAACATTTGAAAGATATAATCGCCAATGGCTTGGAGGGCAACGAGTATGTATCTTTGTTAGCGTGGATTATGAATACTTATAAAGGTCCTGAGTTGATGCAACATCCTGAATTGAACATAGACACGAGCGATATAGGTCCTTTGTTAAGTAACGAGATCATAAATGATCTTCAAGAGAGGTACTTGAGGAACATGTGCCAGAATTACGAAGATTGGATGAAGAAGACTTTGGAAACGGAGAAAGTAGACTGGTGGAGCGGGGTTCTACCAGAAGGAACTGCTCAAGAGGCATATTATCACACGGCCGCACCTGTGATCATATTTCAGATGATCGATCAGAATCTCCAGGTGACGAAAACGATCAGCATCGAGTTAACGGCGAAAGCTATTGTTCTCTGCATCGAACAAGTGATCAAATACGGATTCATGTATAGACAAGCGATGCTGGAATTTAAGAGCAAGCATTTCGAGGACAGGAGTCAAGTTCCGTATTTCACGCACCACATGATTACGGTCGTTAACAACTGTTTGCAGTTTACAGAACTGGCGCAACAGATGAAGCAGCTGTATTGGGTTCCGAACGCGAGCGGCGATGCCACCGTGAAATTCGAGAATTTATTGTCGAACTACGAGCAACTCCGGAACGAGGCAGCGGCGATATTGCTAGAAGAATCGTTCTTAGATTTGGAATTGCAATTCCAAGATTTGATCACTCCCAAATGGCTGTCGTCGCCTATACCGGTAGAAACCATTTGCGTGACTCTGGAGGATTATTTTCAAGATTATAATCATCTTAATCCAAAGAATTTCGAGTACGTCATCATGGAAGCACAGAATCTTATTGCGAAACGGTACATCTCCGCAATGTTACAACGAAAGATATCCTTGAAAACGTATGACGAATGTTTAACTTGTACATCGAAGATAATGACCGAAGCGGACAAGCTGAAGAACTTCTTTGATAGAATAGCTCCGAAAGTGGGTAATTTCAACTCTCCCTTTGAGATAATCAAACGCCTGGCCGAGGTATTGCGTTGCGAGGACTCTGAGATTCTTTCACTCGACTTACATTCGTTGGTCGAAAAATATCCAGATATGACCGAGGATCATTTAGTCAGATTGTTAGGTCTCAGAGGCGATATTTCTCGAAGCGAGGCGAGGGAGAAAGTATCGTATATCTTCGAAGCTCAACGTAATCGCAAAGCTCCGCAGTCTATTACTCATAGTATCTTCAAACAGATAGTAATACAAGACAGTTTTCTCAGTTGGAAGCCTTGTTAAATTTCAATATTACTAAGTTATAAATTATTTTTTTACATATCAACGAATTGTATATTGTACTTATTTCGACGTGATAGGCACATAAGAAGTTATACGAATGAAAGGAATTTCATAATGCGTATTTGTAAATATAGCATCATTGATTTTAGTCGAAATAAGTTATTATAGAAAGTGAAAAAGCAAACTTTGTAAAAGAATTTGTAAAGCACGAAATCTGTGTACATATATTATGGATATTTAGTATTTATTGTATTATTACTCTTGAGCCCATTAAACGTTTTAAAAGGCCGGTATTCATCATTTTTTAGATCGCCTTAAGCATTTGCTTAAGTCCCTGTTCCCTGTACAAGATAAGGACTGGAAATATGGGATAGACAGGGATAGCGCGTATACCCTCTTTGACCCTCTTGTTCGAATTCGATAATTCATTCACTGATTCACTGCCATAGCGATATTCGTCTCGCGTTACATTAATCTGTGTATGATTAGTGATATTTCGTTAATTGAAATGTGCACGATATAAAAAATAAATACACATTTTAAAAGTCGTTTTATTTCTACAGATGCCTTCCATCGATTTGTCCTTAATTCGGTAGCTCGCTCCAGCTCGGGCTCTCGGACGGATACAAAGGGAAGGAAAGTCGCTCCTGTTT
Source organism: Ceratina japonica (assembly GCA_019453355.1). Classification (NCBI taxonomy): domain Eukaryota; kingdom Metazoa; phylum Arthropoda; class Insecta; order Hymenoptera; family Apidae; genus Ceratina; species Ceratina japonica. The sequence goes on from SMSR01013999.1 coordinate 62,813, forward strand.
GGTGCCGATTGCGTTATAGCGAACACGTGTCTAGCAATCGTTAGATGTATACGAAAAAATTATGGGGAAGGATAGACGAAAGAATAAGCAGAAAAAGAATTCTGCGGAGAAAAGACGTGAAAAACAGAAAGTTCGTATTTGTGTTAGAAAATAATCGCCGACTGTGGTTGATAGTTATGTTTTTACTATTTTCCAACTTGTTTAGAAAAAGGAGGAGTGGAAAACTATGCGCAGGCTCTATGCTACAATTGTCAGAGAGAATAACGATTTCGAAAATTATTATAAAACTCAAAAGATTGTTCCCGAGGACCAGTGGGATTCTTTTATGAACTCAATGAAGAAGAATCTCCCAGTAGCGTTCAGAGTCACTGGGTCGAAAGTAGAGGCCAAGAAGCTGATGGAAACGATTAAAGAAGATTTCTTTGAAGAAATCTTAAATATAGACACTACGAACGCTTTACAGAGTAGCGAGGATACTAAGGATATATTACATTGCCTTCCATTCTATCCAGATGGACTGGCCTGGCAACTGCAGTTAACGAGGAAAGATATTAGGAGATCTAAAGCCTACTTTAGACTACATAACTTTTTAATTGTTGAGTCAGAAAACGGAAATATCAGTAGGCAAGAGGCGGTGAGCATGATCCCACCTCTGGTGCTGGATGTAAAACCTTTTCATAAGGTACACTGATTTCATTAAAAATATAAATAATCAAGAGATTTATATTTGAGAGAATTGTTCCTCACAGGTCTTAGATATGTGTGCAGCTCCAGGATCAAAGACATCGCAAATCATTGAAATGATACATTCAGAGGACGGTGACGCACTCCCAGGTACACGACCGACGCAATTCTTACAAATAAGTCACGCGAATTTTGTAAATTAGTATTATTTTTTATAGAGGGTATAGTAGTAGCCAACGATCTTGAGCATGATCGTTGTTTCATGCTTGTACATCAGGCAAAAAGGTTGCACAGTCCTCACATTGTGATTACGAATCACGATGCTTCTGTGTTGCCTGACTTCACCACTACCAAACCAGACGGTGAGAAAGAAGAATTCAAGTGAGTCAAAGGATTAGTGGTTAAACAAAATATATCTATTTACAAACTCCTTACACGTGTTACAATTCTCGTTACAGATTTGACAGAATATTAGCCGACGTACCGTGCAGTGGCGACGGTACAATGAGGAAGAACCCTGACATTTGGTATAAGTGGAGCCCAGCAAACGGTAACAATCTTCACGGGTGAGTGTTGTACTTTATACGAGTATTATACTTTTTACGATAAAAATAACTTATGTCTATGGATTTGAAGTGTTCAGTATAGGATAGCGAAACGGGGTTTGGAACTTTTAGCGGTTGGAGGAAGAATGGTATACTCTACTTGCTCGCTGAATCCGATAGAAAACGAGGCTGTACTGCACAGACTTCTCCTTGAAACTCAAGATTCTGTACAATTAGTTGACTGTAGAGACCTAGTAACTGGATTGGTCTGTGATCCAGGTACTGTACCTCATACAATTTGATTTGTATGATAACAGTAATTTCACAGTTTACACATGTTCTAGGCATATCGCATTGGATGCCAGCTTCGAAAGATTTACAATATTATAAATCGTGGGAAGATGTACCTGAACAGTGGCAAACGCAAGTTCATCCGAAGATGTTCCCCCCGAAACCAGAGGATGCGGCGAAGTTTCACTTTGAACGATGGTACTTTCATTTTCTGATCAATCTGTTATTAATATAATATCGTATGTTGATTATTTTTCGATACAGCATGAGAATATTGCCGCATCATCAAGATACGGGAGGCTTCTTCGTGGCTGTTTTGGAGAAGGTGAAACACCTACCATGGGAACGTGAATCACACACGGACAAATTGATCTTGGAAGAAGAGATAACCGAGGCTGGAAAGAGGTCGAGCGAGCTAAGCAAAGTGCGAGGAAAAAGAAAGAAACGTAAAAGACCCTCTGGATGTAAGGACTTCGTTTTCTTCAATGATTCGACGGAAGAAACATGGTTATCTATTAAGTGAGTAAAGAATATCGCTCGACCTTGCGTTTACTAAATTAATCCTTGATCTAATTCGGGATGTTCTAGAAATTTTTATGACATGTCCGACGAGCTGAATCCACGCTGTCTATTAGTCCGATACATGAATAAGAGGAGGAAGAATAACATATATTTCACGTCGCCGGGGATACGCAATGTCGTGCTGTCTAATTTAGATCAGATAAAGTTCATAAATGCCGGAGTAAAGTCATTTGTATGCGACAACAATGAGAACATGATATCTTGCTCATATAGAGTCGCATGCGAGGGGATACACAGTACCGGTAAATACGTCGGCGATACCAGAAAAATTAGATTATCTAAGGAGGAGTTGATAATGTTGTTACAAAACCAGAAGCCTTCAATGCCTCCTGAAATCGCGAATCTCAAACCGGAAACGCAGGAGCGTCTAAAGACTTTTGGTATGCTATTTCGTGGTTTCGAACCGGGAATCATGTTGTGAGTGTTATTATGTAAATTAATTGCGGCGTTTCAGAAGTCGGGAGTTGCGTTCTCATATACGAGGAAGATAATACTGAAAACCCGTTGAAGTTGCAAANGGATATTTAGTATTTATTGTATTATTACTCTTGAGCCCATTAAACGTTTTAAAAGGCCGGTATTCATCATTTTTTAGATCGCCTTAAGCATTTGCTTAAGTCCCTGTTCCCTGTACAAGATAAGGACTGGAAATATGGGATAGACAGGGATAGCGCGTATACCCTCTTTGACCCTCTTGTTCGAATTCGATAATTCATTCACTGATTCACTGCCATAGCGATATTCGTCTCGCGTTACATTAATCTGTGTATGATTAGTGATATTTCGTTAATTGAAATGTGCACGATATAAAAAATAAATACACATTTTAAAAGTCGTTTTATTTCTACAGATGCCTTCCATCGATTTGTCCTTAATTCGGTAGCTCGCTCCAGCTCGGGCTCTCGGACGGATACAAAGGGAAGGAAAGTCGCTCCTGTTTGGTGCCGATTGCGTTATAGCGAACACGTGTCTAGCAATCGTTAGATGTATACGAAAAAATTATGGGGAAGGATAGACGAAAGAATAAGCAGAAAAAGAATTCTGCGGAGAAAAGACGTGAAAAACAGAAAGTTCGTATTTGTGTTAGAAAATAATCGCCGACTGTGGTTGATAGTTATGTTTTTACTATTTTCCAACTTGTTTAGAAAAAGGAGGAGTGGAAAACTATGCGCAGGCTCTATGCTACAATTGTCAGAGAGAATAACGATTTCGAAAATTATTATAAAACTCAAAAGATTGTTCCCGAGGACCAGTGGGATTCTTTTATGAACTCAATGAAGAAGAATCTCCCAGTAGCGTTCAGAGTCACTGGGTCGAAAGTAGAGGCCAAGAAGCTGATGGAAACGATTAAAGAAGATTTCTTTGAAGAAATCTTAAATATAGACACTACGAACGCTTTACAGAGTAGCGAGGATACTAAGGATATATTACATTGCCTTCCATTCTATCCAGATGGACTGGCCTGGCAACTGCAGTTAACGAGGAAAGATATTAGGAGATCTAAAGCCTACTTTAGACTACATAACTTTTTAATTGTTGAGTCAGAAAACGGAAATATCAGTAGGCAAGAGGCGGTGAGCATGATCCCACCTCTGGTGCTGGATGTAAAACCTTTTCATAAGGTACACTGATTTCATTAAAAATATAAATAATCAAGAGATTTATATTTGAGAGAATTGTTCCTCACAGGTCTTAGATATGTGTGCAGCTCCAGGATCAAAGACATCGCAAATCATTGAAATGATACATTCAGAGGACGGTGACGCACTCCCAGGTACACGACCGACACAATTCTTACAAATAAGTCACGCGAATTTTGTAAATTAGTATTATTTTTTATAGAGGGTATAGTAGTAGCCAACGATCTTGNATATTATAGATATTTAGTATTATTTATTGTATTATTACTCTTGAGCCCATTAAACGTTTTAAAAGGCCGGTATTCATCATTTTTTAGATCGCCTTAAGCATTTGCTTAAGTCCCTTTTCCCTGTACAAGATGAGGACTGGAAATATGGGATAGACAGGGATAGCGCGTATACCCTCTTGTTCGAATTCGATAATTCATTCACTGCCATAGCGATATTTGTCTCGCGTTACATTCATCTCTGTATGATTAGTGATATTTCGTTAATTGAAATGTGCAGGATATAAAAAATAAATACAGATTTTAAAAGTCGTTTTATTTCTACAGATGCCTTTCATCGATTTGTCCTTCTTAATTCGGTAGCTCGCTCCAGCTCGGACTCTCGGACGGATACAAAGGGAAGGAAAGTCGCTCCTGTTTGGTGCCGATTGCGTTATAGCGAACACGTGTCTAGCAATCGTTAGATGTATACGAAAAAATTATGGGGAAGGATAGACGAAAGAATAAGCAGAAAAAGAATTCTGCGGAGAAAAGACNGAAATATGGGATAGACAGGGATAGCGAATATACCCTCTCGTTTGAAATTGATAATTCTTTCACTGCCTCATCAATATTCATCTCGCGTTACATTAATCTCTGTATGATTAGTGATATTTCGTTAATTGAAATGTGCACGATATAAAAAATAAATACACATTTTAAAAGTCGTTCTGTTTCTACAGATGCCTTTCATCGATTTGTCCTTCTTTTCGGTAGCTTGCTCCAGCTCGGGCTCGGACGGATACAGAGGGAAGGAAGATCGCTCTGTTTGTTGCCGATTGCGTTATAGCGAACACGTGTCTAGCAATCGTTAGATTTATACGATAAAATTATGGGGAAGGATAGACGTAAGAATAAGCCGAAAAAGAATTTTGCGGAGAAAAGACGTGAAAAACAAAAAGTTCGTATTTGTATTAGAAAATAATCGCCGACTGTGGTTGGTGGTTATGTTTTTACTATTTTCCAACTTGTTTAGAAAAAGGAGGAGTGGAAAACTATGCACCAGCACTATGCTAACATTATTAGAGAGAATAAGGATTTCGAAAATTATTATAAAACTCAAAAGATCGTTCCCGAGGACCAGTGGGATACTTTTATGGACTCATTGAAGACGAATCTCCCAGTAGCGTTCAGAGTCACTGGGTCGAAAGTAGAGGCCAAGAAGCTGATGGAAACGATTAAAGGAGATTTCTTTAAAGAAATTTTAAATATAGACACTACAAATGCTTCACAGAGTAGCGAGGATACTAAGGATATATTACATTGCCTTCCATTCTATCCAGATGGACTGGCCTGGCAACTGCAGTTAACGAGAAAAGATATTAGGAGATCTAAAGCCTACTTTAGACTACATAACTTTTTAATTGTTGAGACAGAAAGCGGAAATATCAGTAGGCAAGAGGCAGTGAGCATGATTCCACCTCTGGTGCTAAATGTAAAACCTTTTCATAAGGTACACTGATTTCATTAAAAATATAAATAATCAAGAGATTTATATTTGAGAGAATTGTTCCTCACAGGTCTTAGATATGTGTGCAGCTCCAGGATCAAAGACATCGCAAATCATTGAAATGATACATTCAGAGGACGGTGACGCACTCCCAGGTACAGGACCGACACAATTCTTACAAATAAGTCACGCGAATTTTGTAAATTAGTATTATTTTTTATAGAGGGTATAGTAGTAGCCAACGATCTTGACAATCATCGTTGTTACTTGCTTGTACATCAGGCAAAAAGGTTGAACAGTCCACACATTGTGATTACAAATCACGATGCTTCTGTACTGCCTGACTTCACCACTACCAAACCAGACGGTGAGAAAGAAGAATTCAAGTGAGTCAAAGGATTAGTGGTTAAACAAAATATATCTATTTACAAACTCCTTACACGTGTTACAATTCTCGTTACAGATTTGACAGAATATTAGCCGACGTACCGTGCAGTGGCGACGGTACAATGAGGAAGAACCCTGACATTTGGTATAAGTGGAGCCCAGCAAACGGTAACAATCTTCACGGGTGAGTGTTGTACTTTATACGAGTATTATACTTTTTACGATAAAAATAACTTATGTCTATGGATTTGAAGTGTTCAGTATAGGATAGCGAAACGGGGTTTGGAACTTTTAGCGGTTGGAGGAAGAATGGTATACTCTACTTGCTCGCTGAATCCGATAGAAAACGAGGCTGTACTGCACAGACTTCTCCTTGAAACTCAAGATTCTGTACAATTAGTTGACTGTAGAGACCTAGTAACTGGATTGGTCTGTGATCCAGGTACTGTACCTCATACAATTTGATTTGTATGATAACAGTAATTTCACAGTTTACACATGTTCTAGGCATATCGCATTGGATGCCAGCTTCGAAAGATTTACAATATTATAAATCGTGGGAAGATGTACCTGAACAGTGGCAAACGCAAGTTCATCCGAAGATGTTCCCCCCGAAACCAGAGGATGCGGCGAAGTTTCACTTTGAACGATGGTACTTTCATTTTCTGCTCAATCTGTTATTAATATAATATCGTATGTTGATTATTTTTCGATACAGCATGAGAATATTGCCGCATCATCAAGATACGGGAGGCTTCTTTGTGGCCGTTTTGGAGAAGGTGAAACACCTACCATGGGAACGTGAATCACACACGGGCGACGATGTACAAAATTCTAGCAGTAAAGAAGGAGACGACAAATTGAACTTGGAAGAAGAGACAAACGAGGCTGGAAAGAGGTCGAGCGAGTTAAGCAAAGCGCGAGGAAAAAGAAAGAAACGTAAAAGACTCACTGGATATAAGGAGGATCCGTTCGTTTTCTTCAATGACTCGACGGAAGAAGCTTGGTTATCTATTAAGTGAGTAAAGAATATTGCTTGATCTTGTGTTTACTAAATTAATCCTCAATCTAATTCGGGATGTTCTAGAAATTTTTATGATATGTCCGACGAGCTGAATCCACGCTGTCTGTTAGTCCGATGCGTGAATGAGAGGAAGAAGAACATATATTTCACGTCGCCGGGGATACGCGACGTCGTGCTGTCTAATTTGGATCAGATAAAGTTGATAAATACTGGAGTGAAGTCATTTGTACGCTGCGACAATAAGAACATGTCTTGCCCGTATAGAGTCGCACACGAGGGGATACACAGTATCGGTAAATACGTCGGCGATACCAGAAGAATTAGACTATCTAAGGAGGAGTTGATAACGTTGTTACAAAACCAGAACCCTTCAATGCCTACTGAAATCGCGAATCTCAAACCGGAAACGCAGGAGCGTTTAAAGACTTTTGGTATGTTATTTCTTGTTTTCGAACCGGGAATCATGTTGTGAGTCTTATTATGTAAATTAATTGTGACGTTTCAGAAGTCGGGAGTTGCGTTCTCATATACGAGGAAGAAAATACTGAAAACCCGTTGAAGTTGCAAATGGTGGGTTGGCGAGGTACAATGTCCCTGAGAGCTTACGTTACCTTGCACAACGCGATTCACTACCTCCGTCTATTAGGGGCCGATTGCTCAAAATATGGTATGTGCTTAAGAAATGTTTAAAATTATTATTATTATCATTATTATTATGCCAAGATAACGTCTAAAGTTATTGTTTCAGAAAAAAGGAAGCTCGAGGAAAGTCGCTATGCTGTGCCAGCCGAAGCTAACAACGGTGTTGACGGAATTGTAAGTAAGTTAGCTAAAGAAGATGGGAAAAACGTAACCGTAAAAGCTAGCGATGGTGCCAGCATGGAAAAGGAAACCATAAACAATGAAGCTAGTGATGGTTCTAGCGTGGAAGAGGAAACTATAAACGACGAAGCTAGCAACGATGTTAACATAAAAATAGAAATCGCAAATGACGATCCTTGTGACGAGGTCAGCGTGAAAAAGGAACCCATAAACGACGAAGCTAGCAATGATATTAGCGTGACAAAGGAAACCGGGAATGATGAAGCTAGCAACGATTCTCGCATAAAGATCGAGGACATCAAAAGAGAAGCTATGCCGGAAGTTTCGGATGAAGTGAAAGAATGATACGTAATTTTGGGAACTGTTCCTTGAATATTTCTCATTGAAACAAGTTTTTTTTTATTAATGGAAGGTGCTTAACTCGTAATGGAATCCTGAGAAGGCGCGGCTATTATGTAATACATACAAGCGTATCTTTTAGAAATAAAATGTTTGTACGGGACAGAAAGATGGTCGTTACGTTAAGAACGGTTTTTCTTTTACTATTCATTTTCTGTGAAATAATGTACGAAATTACATGTATAATTTTAATGCAATTTGAGCGAAAAACACTGTTTCGGCCATTGATCAAGTTGAAGATACTTTGCGAACCATAGTACAAATACTTGTTATAAACATGGCCGGATGGAGAGGAATCATTAATCCTGAAATGGCGATTGCCATGACGTTTCAGTATTGTTATTAAATCGCATTGAACGTCTACGTTAAAGTTGGAAAAGATAAATGTCTACTGTACTGTGTCTCGTTAATATTGCGCGTTTAAATTCGCTTTCCCTCCTTCGAATTTAGCCCATAACAAGATTTCTAGAGCCTAAAGATTAAAGGACTTCGGCTTACGATTAAAAAATTTACGTAACATAGAGATATCTACTATAATAAAGGACGGGTTCTCCTATAAAAACATTCGAATACACGTATAAATATGAAAAATGCTGGGTAGCTCGTAACATATAGATATACTATAAAAGGAAACAAAAAAGAAAGACCTTTTCTAAAATTTTTTATACTCCGAGACGTTGCCCGAAGCCGATGATCGACGCTAGTAATCCCTACTGGTTTGCGTAGTCATCTTACCGCCGAGATTCTGTGAATTGGATGGAGACTTTGAACCTGCGGATACGAAACGAATCTCACCTAACGATACGTCGTACTCAAATACTGTCGAACTTACAGCTTTTCACGGATTTATTCCGGGGATTGTTTGTGCAGGGATGATCGCCCATTAGATGCTCTCTCCACTTATTTTGATTGACAAGAGAAGAGCACAAGGGACAACGATCGTATCCTTCCATCGGTTCTGGAACACCATTTGTTTTTTTTTTTTTTTAAATAAATCGATCTAACGTAGCGCTCTTATCAGGAGAATTTTACTTACTTGTACACTTGTTTCCTTTCCTGTGTTCCTCGAAAGAATTTTCGTGAATCGCTAAAGTACACGTATTGCATTTCATGTAATTGCTTCTCATATCACATTCGTCTGGAAGGCGGCGTGAATTAATCGAAATGGAAACAGATCGAGATCGAACGGGGAAATAGGATGTACTCACTTAACAAGTGCAAGTTCAAGTACGAAATTTCTACCACTTGCTTACACGCCTCGCACTTCGTTAACATAGGGCAACTTTTCCAATAATGGATGTTCAATCCCTCCTCGGAGTAACCCTGTCCTTTCGAAAGGCAAAATATGCACATCCTACAAAAATAAGAAGACAAACATTCGATTTCACACTGTTCGTTCGTATACTACTTACTTGTCACCCTTGTGCTCTGTACTATTCTCGGACGGAGATGTTATACTTGTTGAGCTTCCGGTACTGACGACGGGACTCGTCCTCGACGGAGATTTCGTTGAGTTCGCTACATTGTTTTCCGTGGATTTCGTCCGCGTCGGAGTCGTTGTCTTATGACTCGCCTCCGCTTCCTTCTTCCTCTGCAATCAAAAGCAACAGCAACGTGTGATCGGACTGCGGATCGTGTTAAAAAGATTAAATCTACTTACCTGAAGATCGATGAGATCGAACTCGTGAAAAAGTTGACGGTACAACAAATTCCTCCTCGTGATGTCATCGTCAGGCGGCAATTGTTTACGGACCAGTCTCGGATTCACTTTGTAAACCAACACCAGAATCCTCTCTGAAACCTTTCTGACCGCCTCCGCCGGATGGTGCAACCCCGAGGAACCGAGCTCCGACAGCGTCCGACAAGTGAGTCCGCTGCAACAGTTACAATGCCTTATCAGAGTAATTGCGTTTTAGCGGACCAGTCTGAACGCGGAAGACCCCTGCCAGTGACATCAATGAGATTGCATCGGCTGTCACAAACAGAGGTAGGAAGCCCTTCGATTTTCGTCTAATAAAAAGAAAAAATACTGTACGATCGAGATCACTCTGTTTTGAGTCACCTTTGCTTGTCGGTGGATATCCCGTGATTGAGGATCAGCTGCTCGACCATCTCTAGCCTGCTGAGGGCGAGCCTCTGGTGAGTGCTGCTGCTAACGGGCCTCGTTAAGTGCACTGGTATAATGTGAAGCTCCCTGACGCATTTGCAATCAGCCATGCTGAGTATCGTGTGCACTGCCATGTTATGAATTCTCGGGGTAGTGTCCCCCGACTTCGTTAACAATTCTGGTAGCAGCCTCTCGACGCTCCTCGCGATCTCCGTAGACGATACCCTACGGTCAGACGAAGCGCTCAGGGCGACGCGAAATAAATACAAAAAAATGCGTACCTGTCCGTGGCGAATTCCGAAAAGAAAATTCTGATCAACTGCGCCGCCAGGCTGTACACGCTGAAGACCTTGTCCCTCAGAGCTCTGTGCAGCAGAAAAATCGCCGCCCTCGCCGTTTTATTAGCGGANCACGCTCCTCGCGATCTCCGTAGACGATACCCTACGGTCAGACGAAGCGCTCAGGGCGACGCGAAATAAATACAAAAAATGCGTACCTGTCCGTGGCGAATTCCGAAAAGAAAATTCTGATCAACTGCGCCGCCAGGCTGTACACGCTGAAGACCTTGTCCCTGAGAGCTCTGTGCAGCAGAAAAATCGCCGCCCTCGCCGTTTTATTAGCGGAGTGTTTCGACACCTCCGGGTCGAACGTCTTCAATTCTTCCTTGAGCTGCATCAGCCCCTCCTCCTTGTCCGTGAATTGCTTCGAGTAGAATTTCTCTACCTGGACAACGAATCCTGTCGGTTATCGTTATCTCACAGATTGGCAACGATACACGTTTGAAACTTGCATCACCATTTCCATTCCGAAGACGGCGATGGGCAAGGCTGCCTGTTTCTTCTCCCTGTCGTTCAACTTCGATATCACCTTCGTCTCCGTGTTGTCCATGTGACACTCCCTCGTAAATTCGTTCGTGTGCGAGCTGAAACGGCGTACAATGCAATTTCGGTTCTTCTATATACTATTTTTTTTAATTGTCTTACTGTCTCAGGGCAGGAATCGTTCGCTCTTCGTAAGCCTCGTAACTCGAACGGAGCGTCGGTCCTGCCGATTTCGTTTTCCTTCGAAGGGATCCCTTGTTACAATTATTCTGTCTTTCCACAACGCCGTTCGTCGGACTGTCAGTCACTTCTATATTGTTAAAAACGAATTAAATATGAATTTACATAGTCCGCTGATTAATTAGGTTCGCGAAAATTTACCAGGACTATTCGGCTTCTGGTGCAAAGGCGAGACGGGTGGCTGATGCGCGGGACCGGTCGGGGATATAGCCCCGTCGCGATTAGGTGGAATCACCAACCTCGGCGGAGACGTGACGTCCTCGGGAGCAGCGGTCGTGTTCGAAGTACAGGTGTCTATCGATATAGGCTCCTTGCCTTCCACCGACGACATATTGTTCTTCTCTAACGGCTGTTTAAATGAGATTAGAGTAGTGGTCGAGTTTAGATCAGCATCTTGTTTAGCTTAGAACCGTTCGTTTACCCCGTTCAGCTCGAGCAGATCCTGCACCTCCAGGCTCTGGTAGACCTGCTGCCTGTATTGTTGCGCTTGTGCTTTCTTCGCTTTCGCCTTATCGTAATCCTCTAACGCTATGGCATACTTCTTCTCTAATTCGTACTTCCCCAAGCGTTCCCCGGCTTTCCTCAGGTTCTCCATCGCCACCTTCAGCTTCGAGGCGTACTCGAATCTTTCCTCTGAAATACGTACAGACCTCCGTGAGATTTCTGGACCGCAGATTCTTATACATTCATCAGCAAAAAAATGTGTCAGTTTTGCAGATTTCATTTTCTTATGGATGAATAAATTGGCAGATTGCCGATTCTAGGAGAGTACCTTCTACGGCTTGCAACTTTTTCGCTTCCATCTGTCTTATGATCTTGGCTACCTCGCGGTCGACGTACATCTCGAAGGCCAAGTCGTCGTACGGGGACGTGTAATGCGGGTTGTACGGCGCGTCCCCTTGACCGGTCAGCTCCTGGCCGTAAGGCTCGCCGAGGATGTTGATCGCGATAAGACCGACCTATATAATCGCAATCTATGTAATCTCGTCTCTTGTCAGACGCGTACCGCGGTTTCTGTACCTGTTGATAAACGTTGTGCGCGTTATTGTGCGGTTTGTGAAGTCTCAGCTTGAGCGAGACCGCCTCCGTTTCCGGGAGGGCGACGCTCTTCAGCTCCCTGCTTTTGTACATGGTCGAGGCATTGTCGGACAACGTGATGTAACCCAAATAGCTGAACTCCGTCGTGACGGACGCGTTCTCTTCCCTCGAGGTCCATATCTCCAGCTTCTCAGCTGTGAAAATTTCATGACTAATTGTCAGAACGGAGCGCGGCGCGTCTCATTAACGAAAAAGAGAGGCGAGAGGAGTCCGCAAACAACGAGGAATAAAGCGGTATTGTTGCGGAGGTATTCAGCCGTCGGACGGAATAAGAACCGAGGGAGAAAACGACGTAGCCCCGGGAGGTGGTCGGGCCTCTCCTAATTCGATTTTCATTGTCGCCGAATTGCTTTCCACGGATTTCAATTACCCACGGTGAATCTCCGCGGAACGAAGGGTTTTGCGATCACGACGACTTACGAATTAGGTACTGGTGAGCTAAGACTTGTATTCTCGTAAGCTTCGTCGGCCCGTGGAGGCGGAGGATCAGTTCTTGGGGATATGTACATCTTCGCGAACTTTGCCAACCCCTCACCGTCGGTCCGTGGACGTTCAACTCCAGCGAAGAGTGCCTGTCTTCTTCGCCTGTGATTAATCCGTTAAATAAGACTAAAAAAATATCTTGACGAATTACAGTAAACGCTTTTGCGAATGCATAATTATTTACGCAAAGCTCAATGAGTACTCTTCGAATTTCTCTATTCACCCCCGCCGGTCGGGGTCTCCCTTTCCGTAAACGATTCCACGTTTCCGCGCGATATTACACGCTTGTCCTTTCGGAATAAAAATGGAGATTCGCACGTAATCGATAATGCTTTAACTGTGATATTATACTTAGGACGACGAGTCGCTGGACACGAGGCACCGTCACGCGATGCTCCACACCCCTAGGAGAGCACGCGTTTCACAACGCAATCACAACAATTCAAGGAACCGCGCTGGTTTTACGTCCTCCTTAATCGACAATTTAATGCCGAATCGGTCCGAAGAGTGGGAAGCGATCGCGGCTTCATTAAGCGCTCGAGGGCGACCCGTGCTATCTCTAAAGCACGTGCTCTGTCGTCGCTCTTTTGTTTCCTTTAAAAGCAGCAATTTACCGGAAATGAAAATGTTTCCCCGTGGAAACGGGAGAAAAACGATCGGGCTTCCACGCGAGCAAACGATTCACGTGCGTTCCCTCATCCCTCGAAGAATACTCGTTGTCAGAGCCACATGCGTCCAGAATTCAATTCGCAGGGGATTCGCTCGAGATCGTCACAATTTCATGTTCCCTTACTGGTTGCGTACACGATGTTGAACCCGATTTTTCTCGGCATGTCGAGGGGGTGAATTTCCTATCAGCTTGGACGACGCACCGGAACTATGTAAGCGGTAACGACCGCGGTGGAAAAGAAAGAAATGTGCGCGACGGGATAATGAAAGGGGTGAACGAAACGTCAAAATCTAAAAGGCACAGCCATCTGAAAGCTCGATAAGGGGGTGCTTGGAAGTTTCACCCCGGCGCGTGAGCAACGCGACTCGCACGTCTGGCCGCGGCGAAGCTTGCGACAGAACTGGCTAAACTGCACCCTCGCCGCGGACGGAAACTCTCGGATCGCGGGGCCTCGAGCATTTTCGCTCACCAAGAGCCAAGAGCTGCTCTCCTACTATTTTCAAGTCCTTTTATCGAGAAACAAATAAACCGATGATCGATCGGAAACCCGCAGCGATACGGTGTTTTTTTTTTTATGAGGCTCTCGACGATTTTACAAGGGGTGGTAAAGTAGTAGGCAGTAAAGTTCCTCTCGCACCGTCTCCCGCACGATAAAAATGTTCACCTCCTGCGTTCGCGGTCAGACCGAAATGTCAAATCGATTTCGGTTTAATCGAGATCATTTGTACTGGCCGAATCTTTTTTTAATTTCTTGGCTAGCTTCCCGTACGTGGCACACCGTGGCACCGTCTTGCATTCTGCCCGAGTCGAGATATAGACTGTAATTTCGTAATGGATCAATAAACGGAGGCTGCGTGACGTCAGAGGGTGCGGCGAGGGTGGTATCGCGCGGCTGGAATCGTTACACGCGTTTCGTGGCTTCCCCATTCACGACCACGTGTGAACACACGTGCTTCGTCGTATCAGTTGCAAAACTGGTTGCAAAGAAAACATTTATTTCAAAAAAACGTAGAGTAATATACAATTTTTTATTAACGCACATATCGTAGCCTTCTTATAATACAAGGAATGTTATCAAAAGTCTTTTTATTGCACGTTACATTACGTGGTGGCGAAGAGGTACAGGAGACCTTTCGCGAATTGAAATATTTCAGACCCTCCCAGCTTCGACTCGCCGTAAATGCGGTCGACGAACGTGATAGGAACTTCTCCTATCGTGTAGTTAAATTGTCTGGCCCTGATGATCATCTCCATCTGGAAGACGTACCCCTTCGATACGCAAGATCGAATAAGTTTCTCCAATACATCTTTCTTGTACAGTCTAAAGCTTCCTGTGAGATCGCTGGCGCCCGGTCTCAATAAGATCTGCGTTATGTAATTGGCTGTTCGACTTATTAATTTCCTTTTAAAGTCCCAGCCATAGACTCCTCCGCCGTGAGAGTATCTGGTTCCACTGACGATGTCCAAATCGAGATACCTCTGCTGCTCTATCATCTTAGGTATGAATTTAGGCTGAAAGGAACCAGGGTACGTGTAAGATTCTAATATTTAAGAGCCAGTTCTATTAATAAAAAGCCAAGTACGTGATGAGACAAATCTGCGTCCATGATGATAATGAAATTTCCAGTGGCATGTTTGATCCCGTGCATGTAAGCCGTCCCCAGGCCCAGCTTCTTTTCCCTCGGTCTCAGGACTATTTTACTCTCTCCATACACGTTCTGCAGTTGCTTCGCCATGTCCAGGGTACCATCTGGCGAACCATCGTCTATCACGATTATCTCGTAATCAAGCTCGCTGGAATGTTACAGATTTTCGCTTGACCGATCGTTCTCACGCTTATAATTATCGTTTCTCAACTGAAACCCTTCGGAAGCCTCGGATTCACCCGCGGTTGAGGTTATGTCGACCACGATAGTTACCTCTCGTCCATATACTTAGTGATAAGCCAGATTATGATAGGCAAGTTCTCGACCTCGTTGTACGTCGGGAGTAAAATCGAGTACTTGTCGTTCTTCGACAGTTCCTTTATGTCCCTTTTCGTCTGTTCCCTCTCAACCATTTTTGGCAGCGCTCGGTATACAGATCCTTGCTTATCATACGTCGCGCCAACGGCCACTGTCGCACTGACACTTGTCTTGTCAATAAAGCAGACGGCCCCGATGACGTGTCCTGCGGCGCTATCCTACGTCATCGTCAGGCGGCACATTATAAATTTTATTCATCATTCAAATATTTTGAAACGCATCGTTGAAACATTTTAAAATGTATGAAAATTCTAGTGAACACATATTTTAATCTTTCGTTCCGCAAATTCTGAAGAACCCGCATCAAGTAAATGTATTTCAATTTCCCGTTCCTCCTCCGTTCGCGTTCGCGAGAAGTGAATTAAAATTATTTAGCGGCGACGCGGCGATGGCACGGGCTCAAAACGCGGTTAAAAATCGGGCCCGGGTCATTAGGACGGTTTAAGGAAGTTCGTCGACGTGACGGCGCATAAACAGCAGGACGATTACAATTAGAGTCGGTGCGAAAGCGTCTGTATGTGCATAAAGTGCATACGACGCTGCTGCATCCGTCGACGACGCTCCTCGACACAAAGGTCGACCAACCGGCGTCCCCACCACGAACAGCGAACCGCGATCGTGGGCGACGATCCCCCACCGCGGACCCCGAGATCCCGTGGAGCAGCCGCTGTCCCGACTCCCGACCCCGACGTTCCTCGCACTCTCTGGTCGTCTGCGGACCTAGAGTGTTCGTTCCAGTTGTCACAGCTCACCGGTGTGGTCAGCGTGTGTGTTCTCTGCGATTTATCAATCGACGTGTCGTCGGTACGTAGACCCGGTGAACACGGGGCCCGAGCACCGGCGCGAGCCTCGAGATCGGAATTAAAAAAAGTCCGACCCCGAAATTCGTGGGGACGTTCGCACGCGAGATCCTTCGGGGATCCGCGGAGAGCACTCGTGGGTGTGTACGCGTGTGTGCGCGTGTTCCTGTGGACGCGATTAAGTGTGATTGCCGTGGGTGAATCTGGCGAGGAGCTCGAAAAGTTCTCGCGGCGCATACCGGACGATCGCAACGGCCGTCGTGATTTCTAATAGAACTTGGGTCGACGCACTCCGGCCACTGTCACCGGAGGGGTTGCTCCGAATCGGCGACTCGATCGTCTCTCGTTCGAGGACGCGAGAAGAGAGTTTTCAGCGTCCGAGGTGCCGCGACGCGCGATCCCAGGTGCACGCCGACGCCGAGCTCGCTCGATGGGACCTCGAGACGGGTCCCACAGTCCGCGGATGAATCGCCGTTCCAACCGAGCACATGCATTTATCGAGAAACACCATCTTCGCGTTCGTACATAAAGGAAACGCTTGTTCTCGCTCCGAGGAGAACAGGAGTAAAAAGAGGTTGATCCGCGCGCGAGGATGGTGACCTTACAATTTATAGAGCCGCCGGACGACCTACCGTGCTATAAAAAAAAAAAAAAAAGAAACACCGATGAATCAATTAAACGACGCGGCGGGTCCCGTCTCCCGTCGCGCTCCGGCCGTGCATTTTTCGGAGCCATGATCGGCGGACAGAGATAGAGAGTCGCGTTTCTGGTCCAGGTAGAAACTGGCCATGCGGCATTTCGCTTAGGGTCGGGGGCGGGTTTTCCGGATTTAGCGAAGGACCCGCGGAGAACCGGGCAGGCTGGCGAGCGAGCGGACTGGCTCGGGCGAACACCAGCAAGCATGGCGTACGCTGCACGAGGGGTAGATTGGTCCGCTCCGCACCCTGCGATCAATAAACCCGCCGAGAGGGAGCAGCTCCGTGACGAGCCGCGCTACCCCGTGCTCTTCTCCGTCTCCCTTCCTCCTTTCTCCCG
The DNA here is from genome assembly GCA_019453355.1 of Ceratina japonica. Lineage (NCBI taxonomy): Eukaryota > Metazoa > Arthropoda > Insecta > Hymenoptera > Apidae > Ceratina > Ceratina japonica. The sequence continues at coordinate 80,181 of SMSR01013999.1, forward strand.
TCCAAGGGTCGTTCGTCTCTCCCGTCTTCTTCCCTTCCTACCCGAGCCATGCTATCAACGATTCAGCACGTGCACGGGGTATCACGCCGGGGCTTTTGAAAAACTCCCGGCAACCGGCGTGCTGCTTCACGCCGGATCGCCGACGGACGGCCAAAGCCTTCGCCCACTTTCGGTTTTCATTTTTTACTCGATTAGTTCGCCGCGCTTCTTCTCCCGTCCCATCTGTTTGCCTTTCGCATTGCCACGATCACGCGTTTCCCACCAGGCTTGACGCTTATCTCGGCTGCCGCTCGATTTTATTTGCCAATGACAGATAACTGCGCGCTTTCATTCGCAGACGGGGTGTTGCGTCGGTCGTAAGAGAACGTAGGCTCGCAGGGAACTATCAAGTACGACCGACCGATGACGCGTTCCCGCTTCCGCTCGAACGGCTTGCATCAGGTCGCGGTCATGCATGCCCTTCGGTCTTCGTCACCGAAAATACATATTCGGCGGGCCGAGTCGGCGAACCGGCCGGCCTTGAACCGTCCAAAGGTTACGCGAATCGGACAGATCCCAGGCGACGGCGTGCGTGGGAGTATAGCCGATCGCGTGCATCCTATTTCACGCGATTCGGGAGATGAATTTGTTGGCGACGCGGCCGTTGCGATCGTTCCGTCCACGTGGTCCGGCGAGCAGGCCGTAGTTCTCAAGTGTTTTTCTGTGTGTGATCAGGTGAGAATCAGTGCGATCAAGGAAGACAGGATCAGAATGTGGCGCGATCCTCCAGGAGGCGGGTGGAGCATACCTGCCTATCGTCTCGCGACGATGTTGCTACTGGCTCTTCTGGCATTGACCAACGGTGAGTCGACGCGCTATAAAAAATGTATTACTCGCGGCAATAGTGAACGGCTCGGCCGTGAGTCGTTTCTATGAAAATTGATCCCGTTCTCGCGATACGTTCGTCGCGGAAGTTTAGAGCCGAGCGTTGTTGCGTCCTATCTTCGCCGTACAGTCATTTGCTCGCCGTGAGCTCAGCTGCTGACGCAGTGCTAAATCGTCTTTACCAATCTTCCACAACGTGCTCGCGTGCAATTGAGGGATTGACGATGGCTGATCCGTCTAATTTTCGAGTTGCCGTCAACGCGACACGCCTTCCTAACGCAGAGCTGACGATCAAATCACAGAACAGTAGATTTTTCTAACGCGTGCTCCGCAAACAATTCGGTTTCGGGTAAATCTATTCTCGACGCGGTCCCGTCTCGAGTCCGGCAGCCCGTGAAAGATTCACGGCGTAGGTAGAAACGGAGCACGGACTGCAGCTGCCGAAGAAAAGGCGAAGAACGAGGGGGAAAGGGGGAAGCGAAGGGAAAGGAACAGCTGCTGTTCCCAGAACAGAACGGACACTAACGTCTGAAAGGGAACCCATATTCTCGGCGGCGCCGCGCGACGCCAGGTGAATCCTTTGATTTCGCGGTTCACCATGAGACCTGCTTTCTAATGAAACGGGGAAAAACCAGAGGGAAAATGTGGAGCACACGCGCTTTGTTTCGAATATTGCGCCGCGAGCTTAAATATAGTCCTACCGCTGAAACCGACGGAGCCCGTACTTGACCCAAAACGCAACCCATATTCCCGTCGACGTCGCCGATCCTTCGCTCTTTAAAGCGGACCCGAGGCCGCGTTGAATCGCGGCAACTCGAAAAACAGATTCCCAGCGGGCCTCCCCGGTTCCTTTCAAAAGTAGCCGGGGCCTCGTTCTCGTGCCGGTCACGATCTCCCGAGTTCCGACGTGCGTACACACGTGACTCACGGCCGGTTCCATCGTGCGAACGCGCGTTATATCTTTGCTGGAAATACAGGGTGGTCCGGAATTCGTAGTACAACCGGGCAGGGGATGATTCTACGTTAAAAAGTAAGAAAATATTTTGGTATAACATTTTTTCATTCGGCACTCCGATTTCGAGAAAATCGATTTTGAACTTTGAGAAATCTTAGTACGATTTAGTACAATTTGCTCGTGTATTTCCCTGCTGATTGTGTCTCTGTNTTGAGGGATTGACGATGGCTGATCCGTCTAATTTTCGAGTTGCCGTCAACGCGACACGCCTTCCTAACGCAGAGCTGACGATCAAATCACAGAACAGTAGATTTTTCTAACGCGTGCTCCGCAAACAATTCGGTTTCGGGTAAATCTATTCTCGACGCGGTCCCGTCTCGAGTCCGGCAGCCCGTGAAAGATTCACGGCGTAGGTAGAAACGGAGCACGGACTGCAGCTGCCGAAGAAAAGGCGAAGAACGAGGGGGAAAGGGGGAAGCGAAGGGAAAGGAACAGCTGCTGTTCCCAGAACAGAACGGACACTAANTTTCCTAACGCAGAACTGACGATCAAATCACAGAACAGTAGATTTTTCTAACGCGTGCTCCGCAAACAATTCGGTTTCGGGTAAATCTATTCTCGACGCGGTCCCGTCTCTCGAGTCCGGCAGCCCGTGAAAGGTTCACGGCGTAGGTAGAAACGGAGCACGGACTGCAGCTGCCGAAGAAAAGGCGAAGAACGAGGGGGAAAGGGGGAAGCGAAGGGAAAGGAACAGCTGCTGTTCCCAGAACAGAACGGACACTAACGTCTGAAAGGGAACCCATATTCTCGGCGGCGCCGCGCGACGCCAGGTGAATCCTTTGATTTCGCGGTTCACCATGAGACCTGCTTTCTAATGAAACGGGGAAAAACCAGAGGGAAAATGTGGAGCACACGCGCTTTGTTTCGAATATTGCGCCGCGAGCTTAAATATAGTCCTACCGCTGAAACCGACGGAGCCCGTACTTGACCCAAAACGCAACCCATATTCCCGTCGACGTCGCCGATCCTTCGCTCTTTAAAGCGGACCCGAGGCCGCGTTGAATCGCGGCAACTCGAAAAACAGATTCCCAGCGGGCCTCCCCGGTTCCTTTCAAAAGTAGCCGGGGCCTCGTTCTCGTGCCGGTCACGATCTCCCGAGTTCCGACGTGCGTACACACGTGACTCACGGCCGGTTCCATCGTGCGAACGCGCGTTATATCTTTGCTGGAAATACAGGGTGGTCCGGAATTCGTAGTACAACCGGGCAGGGGATGATTCTACGTTAAAAAGTAAGAAAATATTTTGGTATAACATTTTTTCATTCGGCACTCCGATTTCGAGAAAATCGATTTTGAACTTTGAGAAATCTTAGTACGATTTAGTACAATTTGCTCGTGTATTTCCCTGCTGATTGTGTCTCTGTCCGGATCAGTGTTTACATAAGTAATCAACAAAAACACTTTGGAATGTATTAACCACGCAATCGTCAATGTTTGTAAACACTGATCCGGACAGAGACGCAATCAGCGGGGAAATACACGAGCAAATTGTACTAAATCGTACTAAGATTTCTCAAAGTTCAAAATCTCGAAATCGGAGTGCCGAATGAAAAAATGTTATACCAAAATATTTTCTTATTTTTTAACGTAGAATCATCCCCTGCCCGGTTGTACTACGAATTCCGGACCACCCTGTATATTCGATGCAGCGCGTGTCCGGACGTTTCAAAGCTTGCCTATATATAGATTTACAGGCCGGTTATCGACCGGCAACAGTCCCGTCGTCTTTGATCGCGGGCGCGTAACGCTGTTAACTTCACGAAAAATTGCTTTTTTGCGGGCGTTACTAGGTCAGCGAGCAATGCGCCTTTACGCCGGGGCCCCCTCGGCAAACGCCGCAACGCCCGGTTTCCAAGAACAAACGCTTGTTCGCTAAATCGCGTCTCTTCCGCGTCTAATTCCATTCCGTGCGGCCGCGGATGCCGCACAAGTGTAATTAGATTGCCGCGATTGCTCGGGTAGCTATGAGGCGAACCGAGAATAGACACGCTCTCTCTCTCTCTCTCTCTCTCTCTCTCTCTCTCTCTCTCTCGGCGAAGCGCAAGGAGCAAGTTCGCCGATTCCGACGCGAGCGAACTTCACCGAACACCTGTTCCTTATTATACCTGTGCAGTCTCCCTCGTCGCGCGCCTCAACCGGTTCCTCGGATACGGCGGCTGTTGCTGTTACGCGCGCCCACGAAACTGGCACGCGAAGTACATTCGTGAAATCGTAAACGCGAATGAGAGCCGTATAACGACGATCGTCGTCGTCGTCGGGGCCGATGTGTCATTTATGCTCGTAGCTCTTCTCGGACGACGGACGAAATCGGGATCCCCGTGACGGAAAAGGAATCACGCATTGCCGTCTCCCTTATGGTCACGTGACGTTGACGGCATATTATTCAATAGCGGCCTGGCAACCTGTTGTTTGCTGCAATTGGCGACGCGCCAATTGAACGTGGGTGTCGCGTATCCTGGCGGAGACACACGATAAGCCGGGCCCGAAAGACGCCCAGCGAACGTTTCCTTTCCCTCGTCGCAGTTACCGCTAATTAATCCCCAGCTAATTGGCCGAACTAAAATCGACGTTTTCTCTCCGTCTCTGTTTGAACAGTGGCTTGCGCCGAGGACGAATCTATGGGACCCGTGTTTGTCAAGGAACCGCCAAACCGAGTTGACTTCTCAAACGGAACCGGAGCTGTCGTCGAATGCCAGGCCAGAGGAAACCCCCAACCGGATATCATCTGGGTTCGTGCCGACGGAAGCGCTGTTGGGGATGTTCCCGGACTGAGACAGGCAAGTAAATCTGAAAAGAAGTCTCTTTGAAAACGTTGTCCATCTTCTCTCGTTTCCTCGATGGAAACCGACTTACCACCGTCGAGCGCCCACGTGTCGCCCGTCTCGCCGATGCGTTCTTACGTAATATGTTCGATCGCCGAGAAGGTCGGATTAATTGTCGGCTAATTAGTCGGCTCTCTCGTAAACGAGAAACCTCGTTGCAGGTCTTGCCGAACGGAAACCTGGTCTTCCCACCTTTCCGCGCCGAGGATTATCGCCAAGAGGTTCACGCTCAGGTTTACAGCTGCCTGGCCCGCTCGCCGGCAGGTTCAGTTCACAGCCGAGATGTTAACGTGAGAGCCGGTGAGTCTCCGCCCTTCTCCATTACAAAATCACGCGGAAAACCAAACGCCTGGCCATCTGTCACCTTTCTAACGAGATATCAGATTCGATCTTTTTATAGATACAGGAAACGTTGAGAAAACCGATGCCAAAGTTCACATGTAAACGCGTACAGCCTACTTTTTCTAAGAATATTAATCGCATTCATGTAAAGCAGTAGAATATTTTCTGGAACAAGTTGAAAAATCGTTTTGTAAAGCATTGTCAGTGACAGGCCAGGCGCGGAAATTTAAAACATTTCTTTACAGCGACCGAGAGCCTCCGCATAATTTTTGGGTCAGTAGTTATCGCGTCGAGCATAGGCAATTATCGGGGGAAATTAGATCAGGGTTTCCATAAACGAGTGATCAGCTGCCGCCGCCGTTGCCCGCAACAAACGCTCTTCGATCTCCCGCCAGTGTCAACGAGGACTCCTAATTGGCGATAACGCGCTGGCTCAGCTAGCGCAGAAAGTATCGTTGAAATTTCGGATCGCCCATTAAACCGGTGTAATTCGCGGCGGTCGTCGTTGACCCGGTTCGAGCGACCCAGTTACGACTACCACTCGAGCGCCGAAACTCTCGAGGAAAATATATATTCGAAATGAGAAAAAAGAAAAAGGGGAGACCGGAGGGCGGTGCGGGCTCGCGACTTCCGATACCGCGTTCCCTTTCTAAAACCGAGGAAATCGTAGTGGTGGCGCAGTATTACGACACGGACGTGAACAAGGAGTACGCGATCCGTGGAAACAGTGCCATTTTGAAGTGCGTCGTTCCGTCGTTCGTCGCCGATTTCGTTAAGGTCCTGTCTTGGCACACCGACCAGGGAGAGGAGTTCGTGCCCAACAACGACTATGGTATACTTCCCGGCCGGAATTCTGAAGTTTAAAAGGACCAAAGAGTCAGTCGCGAGCAGATCGAGGCGATGCGTGCGAACGAAACCTTCGTGCGTAAGCAGGAGCGGTCGTTGCGAATTCATAGAAAANTGATGCCAAAGTTCACATGTAAACGCGTACAGCCTACTTTTTCTAAGAATATTAATCGCATTCGTGTAAAGCAGTAGAATATTTTCTGAAACAAGTTGAAAAATCGTTTTGTAAAGCATTGTCAGTGACAGGCCAGGCGCGGAAATTTAAAACATTTCTTTACAGCGACCGGGAGCCTCCGCATAATTTTTGGGTCAGTAGTTATCGCGTCGAGCATAGGCAATTATCGGGGGGAATTAGATCAGGGTTTCCATAAACGAGTAATCAGCTGCCGCCGCCGTTGCCCGCAACAAACGCTCTTCGATCTCCCGCCAGTGTCAACGAGGACTCCTAATTGGCGATAACGCGCTGGCTCAGCTAGCGTAGAAAGTATCGTTGAAATTTCGGATCGCCCATTAAACCGGTGTAATTCGCGGCGGTCGTCGTTGACCCGGTTCGAGCGACCCAGTTACGACTACCACTCGAGCGCCGAAACTCTCGAGGAAAATATATATTCGAAATGAGAAAAAAGAAAAAGGGGAGACCGGAGGGCGGTGCGGGCTCGCGACTTCCGATACCGCGTTCCCTTTCTAAAACCGAGGAAATCGTAGTGGTGGCGCAGTATTACGACACGGACGTGAACAAGGAGTACGCGATCCGTGGAAACAGTGCCATTTTGAAGTGCGTCGTTCCGTCGTTCGTCGCCGATTTCGTTAAGGTCCTGTCTTGGCACACCGACCAGGGAGAGGAGTTCGTGCCCAACAACGACTATGGTATACTTCCCGGCCGGAATTCTGAAGTTTAAAAGGACCAAAGAGAGTCAGTCGCGAGCAGATCGAGGCGATGCGTGCGGACGAAACCTTCGTGCGTAAGCAGGAGCGGTCGTTGCGAATTCATAGAAAAGGTTCGGCGAGAAGCGTGGGTCAGCCGAGCCGCGTGATCAATGTACTCGCACGCGAGAGCATCGCGTCGACCCGTCTCGTTAACGACGCTCCCAGCTTGTTTCACCGGGGAAGCGTGGCTCGTCCAAATAATTGGAGCACGTCGTCGACATCGACGTCGACGTCAGACGTTCCTCTCTCGCTCTCTCCCTCGCGTATACCCTCCGTCTCGTCGCACATGCGTAGACGTCGGGTATACGAGTGCATCGCGCGAACACATGCACCCACACACACACACACGAAGTCAAAGTGCACCGATCGTTTGCAGCGACGACGTGTCGACGACGCTTTCCCGCTGGATCCAGGCTTTTCTAAACTCTCGCGGCTGCGGCGGCGTAAGATGCGACCGTAGCGAATCGATCTGCTCGTCGACGAAGAAACCACGTCACGTAGGAGAAGCTGTCGTCAACGTCGTGCGTCCCGGCTCGCTTGTTTATAATTATCCACGTCGGTCGTTGAGTCCCACGACGGGCCTCCGGGGAACAATAGGGTCGACGATGCCACGGTTAATTTCAGATCTAGCAGCGATCCGTTGGCGGGCAAACCGAAAGCGAAACCATTACAGCGGGACTGCGAATTATTCGTTCGTAACGCGCTGACCATCGGTTCCCGTTGATTGTAGTTGTGCACCAGTATTATCAGTCCGAGGTAAACAACGAGTACGTGATACGCGGGAACGCGGCTATTCTGAAATGCAGCATACCGAGCTTCGTCGCGGAATTCGTTCAAGTGGTCGGCTGGCAAGATGACCAGGGGAACTCGTTTAACCCGGAGGAGAAAGACGGTAGGGCCAGGGCGTATAGTATATCGTAGGGAATCGAATTAAAAGCCCCGGGCAGAGTGTCGATCGGCGTTTGTCAACGTCGTACGATCGCGGAAGAGGGGCCGGCAAATCGGTCGGTCGCACGCGAACGCCTTCCCGAAACGAACCGGCTGACCCGTTTCAATGCTAATTACGCAATCACTTATCAACGTCCCTGTTTCGCTCCAGTCGTGACTCAGTACTACGAAGCGGAGGTCGTGTCCGAATACGTGATACGCGGGAACGCAGCTATATTGAAATGCACCATACCCAGCTTCGTCGCGGAATTCGTCTCGGTCGACTCCTGGGTGGGAAGCGACGGGTCGACCTTCAAGCCTACCAACGACTACGGTACCGCCGCGCTCATTCTCCCGGTCCCCTCCGACGCCTTTCCGTCCTCCTCCGAATAAAATTCCCCTCACCGACACTCTTTTTTCCCTTCCTCGGACACGAACTTGGTAAAAGTTCAAAGTGGCACGTGGTAACGATTCGTTTCCGGCGGCAGTTTAACGGCGGCGGCAACAACGGTCCACGAGGGTTAACGAACTATCCGCCGCGGCTTCTCTCACGCCGGGATTATGCGGCTGTGAAAATAAACGATCTCGATTGGCGAGCGGCGACCGGCCGGGAATCCTCGCGTCGCTCGTCGCTCGGACGCGTCCTGATCGTTTCGCGATTTTCCATGGGCCAGTCGTCACGCAGCCGTATCAACCGGAGATTCTAACGGAATACGTGATCAGAGGGAACAGCGCGATCTTGAAATGCAGCATCCCTAGCTACATCGCGGAGTTCGTCACGGTCGAGGCGTGGATCAGGGAGGACGGAGAGGTTTATCTCCCGCAGGATCCGACCGTCGGCCAGGGTACTATACAGGGGTTGGCTTCTCCTCGAGAATCGAACCGGGGGTTAGGCACGCCTCACGATGAATTAACAAGACGCCGCGTCGAGAACTTTGCCCCGATATCGCCGTCGATCTGTCCCCGGCACTCCGTTATCGGGGAAATTACCGCGGCCGAAAATCTCCTAAACGTTTTCCGTAAACGACGCACCGTGAGGCGTGTCGCCGACGAACACGACGCGACCCACGAGATCGACCGATTCCCAAACGACTCACACGTACTTCTAACGATGCAACCTGTCTTCTTGTTCACGCAATTAAATTGTATCCTGGCCTGTGCCCGCGCGGGCAGTCGTTTCGCAGTTTTTCGTGACCGAGGCTGAAAACGAGTACGTGATACGGGCGAACAGCGCGATCATGAAATGCAAAATACCGAGTTTCGTGTCCGAGTTCGTTTACGTGGATCAATGGGTAGCCGACGACGGGACGGTTTACACGACCGGAGAGGATTACGGTAGGCGGATATCGTGTCATCTCTCTCTCTCTCTCTCTCTCGCGTTGCCTCCAGAGAAACGAGCTTCCGTTTCTCACCCTCACGCCCCAATTACTACGTTTCATTTCCTTTTCCCGGACGAAATTCCGATTGGGACGGGGCGGAAGAAAGAAAGGCTTCATTCTTTTTTTGCTCGCGTTGCGTTCACGTCGTCTGGGTCGCGCGGTTGCAGTGGTCCAGCAGTTCTACGAGACGAGGGTCATCGACGAGTTCGTCTTGCGCGGCAACACGGGAACCTTGAAGTGCCTGGTCCCCAGCTTTGTGGCGGATTTCGTAGACGTGATCGAGTGGCTGGCCGTCGAGGACCGGTCCACGTACACCGCGAACAGCCAAGATGAAAAGGGTACCACCGTCGCGTCTAAAGAGACGCGTACACCGTTTTTTCGTCGGGATGAGCATTCAAAAACCTCGTGTTCGTCTTTCGACGTAGACGCGCGTTGCACCTGTAAAAGAAAATCGTTTTCTGTTGAAACGATCGACGACGAGGCTTCCGACGAGAGTAGACGTCGACCGGCTCGATTTAACCGCCTACGTTTAATTCGACGGGTCCTGCCGGCATTTTAATGGAATTAATAAATGGAATTACCAGCGTGCTCATCCCTCGCGCGAACACTCGTTTCGCCGGCGCGTAGCGCGTCGCCGGGATGCGGTCTCTTCGAATCGCCGCCCGCCGACGGCGGGGAAGGAGGACGGCGGCGATGACAGAGTGGAACGCGCGCAATTTACTCTCTCGCCTATGCGAAAAGTTTGCCGTTCGCGATGAAAAACGGAGCGGAGGAGGCAGAGCGTGCGGCTGGCAGTGGCCTCGTTCACCGCGCCGATTTATCCGATTAAGTTAAGTCAGATTAATCGAGGTCGATGACGCCGCGAATGAAACGCGACCGCGAACAGGACGATCCACTTTCTCGTTCGACGCTAAGTCGAGCCTAACTGAATTTATTCCCTGTTAGTCGAGGCGCGCGGAGCCGTCGTCGGTCGATCGGGAAATTGACAGCCCCGATGCACATACGTACGGCCGGCATTCGGGCCATTTCGATGCAACCTAGTTGTGGACGATGAACAAGAGTACCGCGTCACGTTTCATGACACGCCGACGTCGTTCCGTTCGATTAAGCGTCATAAAGCGCGGACCCTTATGAAAATATTTCCCTTCAAATATTTGCCGTTCCAGCAAACGAAACGGTCGGAAAACGGGAACGGTGGCCTCGTTCGTGATTTCGGATTAGATTAAGCCCGGGACTAATCAAACCGTCGAGGAAATTGATGTCCGCTGGCTACCCTAATTTCCAGCGGCGCAAAGAGACCGTTCGCAAACCCCATCGCGGTTCATTGAAATTTTAATCGACCGGGTCAAAGCCCGCGCCCCGTAAACGCCCCTGTATCTTTTTCTTTTTTTTTTCTTTTTGGTTGCTCTCTCCATTCGCCGGTTTCGTTGCAGTGGTGGCCCAGTACTTCGAGGTTCAGGTTTACGATCAGTTCGCGATCCGCGGGAACGCGGCTATTTTCAAGTGTCAGGTACCATCGTTCGTCGCTGACCACGTGGACGTGGTCGGATGGAACGATTCGAACGGCGGCAGTTACATGGCCGATGACCAATCATACGGTACACAGCACGAAGAGATTGACCTCCGTTTACTCTCGCCATCAATTTCACTGATTCATTCCTTTCGACGCGCGCGTGGGCGTTCGTATCCACGATCCGTGCGAACCACGGCCCCGGAGAGATTCACCGGCTAACGTTTCCCATATCGCCGTGATTGCTGTTCTCGCTTCGTTGCCTCGATCATCGTTATCGATCGGCCCCGTTCCTTTTCTCCACGATTTTAAGTGGCCGGTACGATTCGCACGGATTCCCGAACGCTCGTCGCGGCCGAATCGATCGCAAGCCGTACGGATACTCAGCTGCATGTAGATGTGCGGCTTATGGTAAAACCGGAAACCGGTGTCTGGTTGCAGTTGTCGGGCAGCGGTATGCAGTGAACGTGATGGACGAACACGTCCTTCGGGGGAACGCCGCAATTATCAAGTGTCACATACCGAGCTTCGTCGCCGAATTCGTCGAGGTCGACTCTTGGATCGAAGACGAGACCACTGAAATATACCCTACCGCCGATTACGGTACACTCAGTTAAAAATCCGCTTAATACGAACCGAATTCGCATCTCTCTTCTCTCTATCCGTGATAAAGGCCGGCGTTCGCCGCGCGGGCTCGATTCAGTTTGAGCGAGGCTCCGCGCGAAAAGCAAAGACCGTCGTTTTCATTCATCCGCGGCTCCGCTTCAAGGATAGCTTCGGGCATCGACCGTCCGATGTAATGAGCGATATCCTCTGCGAGTCCTTCTGCGGAGGCACGCAACAGGTACTTACGATCTCCCATTGTGCGTCGCGACCGGAAATCGGCCACCACTCGAACATGCATAGGTCGAGGGAATAAAAGAAAACGGACAGGATGCGTCGTGGTAAATGAAATCTTGAAAAGAAACTGTGCCTCGTTCCATTCGGCCTCCCGTCGAAAGAAAGATCGACCGACGATAGATATACACGTATATATGCGTACGATGAAATCCGTTCGATGCTATGCCCCTCGTTTCGGGAAAAGTAAACGGCCAAGTATTATTAACAGTTGCTCGTACGACGTTGACTGCCGCTGCTCGCGCTGTCCCAGACTTCCCTCCCGTTTCCACATAAATTCTTCGCCGTTCCACTCACTTCCTCCTTCCTCGTGTGACTAACATAATTGTGATTGCTGTCGTCGCTTGTAGTTGCATGCATCGTGCCCGTTCGTCGTCGACTATAACACGACAGATGCAATGATTTGATCATCGATTTTTTTTAATGTAATTAAGGAGGTTCTACCGGTAACAGTTTTAAAATTACGAAAAATCTAAAATTTAGCGTATGAGTAGATTTTGGTTAAATAATGACTCTGTTAAATTTTGGTGAACTTTCATGGGATGAGAGAAAAGTTCTGAAGATTTCAATTTAAATTGTTTTTCGCAAATATCTAACTTCCTATTGGTCGGACGATATATATGCATAGGATCGAAATTATAGATTGATAAATTCTCTACAACACTCATTCTTGGTATTTTTTTCTTGTGGGCAACGGTTTTCAAAATAACACACGGTAAAAACTTGAAGTTTTCGGAAGAATGATGTACGCGGCTTGGTTCGAAAACTTAAAACTTTGTCGCGTGTTATTTTGAAAACCGTTACTCACAGGAAAAAAATACCAAGAATGAGTGTTGTAGAGAATTTATCAATCTATAATTTCGATCGTATGCATACATATCGTCCGACGAATAGAAACTTAGACATTTGCGAAAAACAATTTAAATTGAAATCTTCAGAACGTTTCTCTCATCCCATGAAAGTTTACCAAAATTTAACACAGTCATTATTTAACCAATATCTACTCATACGCTAAATTTTAGATTTTTCGTAATTTTAAAACTGTTACCGGTAGAACCTCCTTAAGGTAGTTCTACACCAAAACGACTTAACGATTAGAAAAATCTGAAATTTAGCGTATGAGTAGGTTTTAGTTAAATAATGACTCAGTTAAATTTTGGTGAACTTTTAGAGCTTAAGAAAAAAGTAATAAAGATTTCAATTCAAATCGTTTTTCGCAAATATCTAAGTTCCTATTGGTCGGACGACGTATATACATCAGATCGAAATTGTAGATCGATAAATTCTCTACAACAATCGTTCTTGACATTTTTTGCCTGCGAGCGACTGTTTTCAAAATAACACGCGGTAAAACTTTGGATAAACTGAAGTTTCCAAAAACATTACGTATGCGGCTTGCCTTCGAAAGCTTCAACTTTTGCCGCGTGTTAGTTTGAAAACAGTTGCTCGCAGGCAAAAAACGTCAAGAATAATTGTTGAAGAGAATTTATCAATCTATAATTTCGATCTGATGCATATTCGTCGTCAGACCAATAGAAACTTAGATATTTACAAAAAACGATTTAAATTAAAATCTTTCTAACTTTCTTATCAAGCACTAAAAGTTCACCAAAATTTAGCTGAGTCATTATTTAACTAAAACCTATTCATACGCTAAATTTCATATTTTTCTAATCGTTAAGTCGTTTTCCTATAGAACTACCTTAATGTAATTAAGGCGTAAGCTCAAAAAGGCATTGATTCACATTCGGAGGACCGAGGGGAATATCGTAAAAAGAGCACGTTCGATGTTCTTTCTTACAACATTTCGCAGGCATGCACGTGAACAATGGCCAGCTCGATATTCCCTCGTCCGTTGTTTGACGAACGGGCCGAACGATTCGTCGAACGGTGAAAGCGCACGAGATAGATACAGAGTCCGTCGCGCTGTTCGACGTTCGACGAACTTGGCCAAGGTAGTATGTAAAAGGTAATCGACTGCATGCGGGTCAGTGTATTAATCAAGACGGCATTGTACTCGTCCCACACACACGCCCGCCGGACGAGTATCGTGTGGTCGTTGGGATAATTGAATATTTCTCATCGGAATTTTCTATATACGGACCGTAAAATGTCGTCCGAGTCGATTAAACTGTTCCAATAGAACCGATATCGGCCTTCCCAATAAGTCAATTATCCCTGGTTAGAAAGTTGCACCCGATCGAATCGGAGGTGTCGACGATTGACTTTATTTCTTCTTTTTTTTCCTCCCGTCGCGCGAACAGATGGAAAATACTTGGTGCTACCTTCTGGAGAATTGCATATTCGCGACGTGGGACCAGAAGACGGATACAAGACTTATCAATGCCGAACTAAGCACAGACTCACCGGGGAAACAAGACTGTCTGCTACCAAGGGACGCCTCGTCATTACCGGTAAGTCAAGAGCACAATTATCACTATCTTCATGATTCGAGTAACGATTCTGATTTGTCACGAAAACTCGGTACAGTTCGTCGAATAATCGAGAATTTGATTGAATCACGAGAAATGATCCTTCTTCTATGTATAGTCAGACAGAAATCAGAATCGTGCTTGTAGTTTCGAATCCGGACGCGTCGAGGCAGAAAGTTCGTAATGAAACGTAAGCAGAGTTCAATTGCTATCGAGTGTACATTTTTGCTTTAACGACAGCGGAGTCGATTCTGAGAATTTGTTAACGGTATAGATACAGAGCGGCACATGTGAACGAGAATTCTTTTGGCATGTAAATCGCGACCGCGCGGTATCCGTGTCGCGGGTCGCGAACTCTAATTTACTCTTTCGCCGCGCTGTGTAGCGTTTCGGGTAAAAAGTTTTTTTTGTCCGGGTTCGAAACCGGCGGCCGGGGCAATTGATTTTCGCCGGGAACAGAGCAAACAGTCCGGGACCGTTGAACGGGCCGACGAAATCAACCGATCGAGTCCAATATTTTATATCAATGAAAAATCGATTGCCTCCGGCCGACGCTGCCACGTCGATGTACGTGTTATCTTTTGAACCGGCCAGCTTGATCGGAATCGCTTTAGCAAACATTAAATTGATTAATCGAACGTGGCACTCGCGGTGCCAATAACTTCTAAAAGGATTTCGTTGCTCGGAAATAAACAGTAAAAATAGAATACCGAAGTGGAGTTCAGTTTTCGGAAGATCAAGCTGGTTGGAGAACCTGAATGCTGGGACAGGGTACCCCTGCGGGCACGCGCCACCGCCCGCCCATTAATTGACTCTTGGCATGATCGGTTTTTCTAAATGATCGTTGGAAATGAGAAAGAAAATTTTACGAGACAAATTGTGAACGAAATATAATTGTTCCGACGCCATGCGGCGCTCTCACGCGATCTCCGGGCTCTGTCCTTCGCTCTCGCGTGGTAAGTCAAACGTCAGTCTAATATCTCAGGAACGCAAAGGATCCGATCGAACCGATGCGTGGAATAGACGCGATGCTCAATGCAGCTGTCGAATCCTCGCTCGCTTCGGTCGCATAGAATCATGAACCGCACAACTCCGTTGGGTACAGAAACTATTCTATCGTTGATAAAGGCGAATCGACTTGTCGCGATTAACTTAACGACGCTGAAGATAATGAGACTCGGAAGAAGGGGGTCCGAGCAGGGGGCCCACGCGCCGCAATCTACTCCACGACAGTCATAGCGTTTTCGTTGTGAAACAGAACCCGTGGGGAGCGTACGGCCAAAGTTTCCCTCGTTGGACAACATTAATGGACTTTCGGTGGAATCGAAAAACAGTTTACCGCTCCTCTGCCCTGCCCAAGGATTCCCGGTACCGGTCCATAGGTACGATATAATATCACTGATTCATGCATCAGCACAGCGTCGAGCTTCGAGCCGCGTGGGCGAGACTAGAATCGAACGTTTGAGAAAGAAGAAGACACCGAGTGGTTCGAGTCGGATAGGAATTCGAGCAACGGTTTCAGAACATAAAGACCCCGTTTCCCTCAGGGGTCCCCAGTTCCGTAAATAGGCACGAGAAAGCCGCCTAAATCCTCGTTCGCGTGTCTCTCTCAGAGCCCGTGGGCAGCGTCCGTCCGAAAATTCCATCGACGGACGATATACGCGGATTCCGGACGACGTTGAACGGAAGCCAGGCCCTGATCTGCCCTGCACAGGGGTTCCCCGTTCCCTTAAACAGGTAGATTACCGCGGACGAACGATAATTCGGTATCGGCAATTTTGGCAAGCGGCGTTTTGTTTCAATGTAAAATCAGAACCGGTCGGCAGCGTGAGGCCCAAATTCCCGACGATCGACGACTCCAGGAGCTTTCGAGCTGTCAAGGACAATCCTGCGACTCTTCACTGCCCTGCGCAAGGGTACCCTGCCCTGGTCTTCAAGTAAGTCCCGACTCGCGACGACAGATCGTCTTCTTTTGGATCAGAACCCGTGGGAAGCGTGCGCCCGAAATTCCCGTCTGTCAGCATCACAAACGGACTCGCGGTCGTTATGAACGGAACGCTGCCTCTTCTGTGCCCCGCGCAGGGATTCCCGGTGCCGAATTTTAGGTAGGCCCTTCGATCCGACATATCTCTTCTTTCTCAAAAAAAGAAAACAGAAAAGTCGGGCTGACGGTATTCGCGGTGCCCTCGTTGGATCGATCGTTGGAGTCCGTCCAGGGGTTCCCCATCCCTCGCTCGCAATCAGACGCCGCGTTTCCCTCCGCGTGAACTCAATTTGCTAACGTTCAGAGCCGGTGGGCAGCGTGAGACCGAAATTCCCGACGATCGACGACACCAGGGGATTCCGCACGATGAAAGACGGCTCGGTGACGCTGATGTGCTCCGCCCAAGGGTTCCCTGTCCCCGTGCACAAGTAAGTCGAGGAATCGTAAGGTAGACCCGTCGATTCGCAGAACCCGTGGCGAGCGCCCGGCCTAAACTCCCCAGCACGGTTAACTCGATCGGACTCTCGGCGAAGACGAACTGGAGCTTGCCGCTCTTCTGCCCCGCCCAAGGATTCCCCGTTCCGTCTTATAGGTACNCGCGTGGAATAGACGCGATGCTCAATGCAGCTGTCGAATCCTCGCTCGCTTCGGTCGCATAGAATCATGAAACTCCACAACTCCGTTGGGTACAGAAACTATTCTATCGTTGATAAAGGCGAATCGACTTGTCGCGATTAACTTAACGACGACGAAGATAATGAGACTCGGAAGAAGGGGGTCCGAGCAGGGGGGCCCACGCGCCGCAATCTACTCCACGACAGTCATAGCGTTTTCGTTNCGATGCTCGCCGATAAGTTTCCGAGTAACGAGATCACCGCCGAGAGGCTCCTCGACGTATAGTTTCTAGGACACTTTACCTTTGTTTCCGAGATATCAAAGGGTTCAGTTAAATAAACGACGTTAATCTACGCCAAAGCAACAGCTGCTGTCTGCCGTATTACATTCCGTATTCTCGTGTGTATTCCCGGGCGGGTTCCCTGTCCCGAGTCGATGCATTGCCACTGCTCCTTACTACGCGATTCCCGTTGGGATTGCTCGCAGAACCCGTGGGAAGTGTACGGCCCAAGTTCCCGACGATGGACAATTCTCGCGGATTCGTCTCGAGCATCGACGAGCCGCTCATCCTGCTCTGCCCCGCTCAAGGATTCCCCGTTCCCTCGCACAGGTGGGAAACGAATAATATTCAGTCGCGATCATCGACGTCCTGCCCTGTCCCGGCGTTCGACTATATCGCATCGGCGACCGCGTCTGTCTGACCGCGTCTTTTCTCGTAGAACCGGTGTCCAGTACTAAGCCGAAATTCCCGATGACGGATAACTCGCGTTCGTACACGGTCCACTGCGACCAACCGCTCACGCTGATGTGTCCGGCTCAGGCGTTCCCCGTTCCAGCCTTCAGGTACAGAGAACTCGGAACATAGTAAAGAACGTCGATCGATGAAAGAAACTGTGCAGCTGGAAACGAACGCGATAGCTGACGCGACATTACCCTATTCTCCGGCGTATCTTTCTTCCTGTAGAGCCCGTTGCGAGCACTCGACCGAAATTCCAGTCGTTGGCGGACTCGCAGGCGTTCAGAATAACGTTCGGTGGTGCGATGACGCTGCTGTGTCCTGCCCAAGGGTTTCCCGTTCCGTCGTACAGGTAAAACACGTCCCGCGCCTCGATTCAATCATGCTACTTGTCTCGTCTCCCAGAGCCAGCATCCAGCACGCGACCGCAATTGTCTGGGCCGAGCGATCTTCTACGATTCAGCGCTTCCTCCCTAGGCAGCGTCACCCTTCTATGCCCCGCTCAAGGATTTCCAGTCCCCTTCTATAGGTACGCGAGTAGCTCCTCGAGAAGACTGCCTGCGGCAACCTTGACGAGCTTTAGATTCGTTTCGATATATAGGTCTGCTCCATTGAACAGGAGTTCTTTTTTTTTTTTTTTTTTCGTTGGGGACGCGGCGTGTAAAGAGAGCAGACGCGAGAAGGGGGAGTCCCTATTCCAGCATATTCAAAGACGCTCTTCCTAGTTTCCTCTTTACGCACGACCTTCGCAGCAGCGTGTCTCGCGTTCTGTTTTTAGAACCGGCCTCCAGCACCAAGCCACAGTTCCCATCCGTGAACGACGTCGGATTGCGCGTTACGAAAGGCACGGGATTCTCGTTGCTTTGTCCCGCACAGGCGTTCCCCGTCGCCACGTTTAGGTAAGGTCGATATTTCCGTCGACCGGCGGAGACCGTCTCGCCCTGTCCCAGTATATTAGGCGGAATGGAATCCGTGGCTCCTCTCCCTCGGGAATCAGAACAAAAACGATCTCTTCTGGCTCTCCTCGAGTTCCTACCGTCGTTCCAATATTTTTTCTAGAACCGGTCGGTTTCGCCAAGCCGAAGTTCTCGACGATAGACAAGAGTCGAACGTTCGAAACCGCGGAAGACAAGGATCTTACGCTGCAGTGTCCCGCACAGGCGTATCCTGTCCCAATTTTCAAGTAAGTCCGCGAACGGCGCGCAGGGCCCACCACGCGATTCCTACGAATCTGATCCGCAGAACCCGTCTCGAGCTCGAAACCGAAATTAACCGCTATGGACGTGAAATCGACGAACCCTAGCGCGATGCTGGGTACGATCGCTACGCTGCTATGCCCCGTTCAAGGATTCCCCGTGCCAGCATTCAGGTAAATTTGCTTCAGTTTTCCATCGCGGTCAGCGATCTGCGCACCGGTAGGTAAAAGCCGACACTCTCTCTCCTCGGAAGTCGCAAACGTCGATTTCACGGTTGCGCGGCTGGCCCTAATGTTTAATCGATATCGCGCGTCACACGCTCGTTCTAACGCGAATCCGATGGTATCGCGATTCGATTAGGTGTGCGAATCGATAATTAGTCGGCCCCTGTCCCAGTGGCTCGGAACCCACCGATCAATTTGTTCATTTTCCCCCCGTATAGAACCGGTGGCCAGCGCGAAGCCGAAATTCCCAATGACGGAGAACTCGCGGACTTACACTACTTACACGGTGTTCCGCGGCCAGCCTTTGACCCTGCCGTGCCCGGCGCAAGCGTTTCCTGTTCCGGCTTTCAGGTACACGAAAAGTTGCCCTTTCATCTCGTCGAAACGTTCTCGAGAACGCGTATTTCTGCGCCGATGCTCTTCGGCCAGGTCAGGGAAACTGGATCGAGGGATGGTACATTTCTCCGGTTCATTCCTTAACGAGAGTGCGATCTAGCAAAAATGTTTTCACGTTCTCCGCTTCTTCGAAGCCTGTTTCGGTCTCGGATTGGTCGGGGATGCCCAGTCCCAGCGAATCGGGGGAGTCTCTAGAGATTAATCGGTTGTTCTGTTGCTCAGAGCCGGTGTCCAGCGCGAAACCAAAGTTCACGAACGCCGATATAAAGGTGGTGCGACCAACGCCTACTTCCTCGGCGGTGTCGATGACTTGTCCCGCGCAAGGGTTCCCTGTCCCCATCACACGGTCAGTAATAATAGGTTTTCCTATCGATTCCCCCCAGAGCCCACCTCTAGCGTGAAGCCGAAGCTGCCGTACGTTCGTAAAGTCGAGTTTATGGAGGGTAGATCGAGGGACGCGGCTAGTTTGACGTGTCCGGTGCAAGGTTACCCTGTTCCACTTTCGAGGTGAGACGATATTTAATCCGCGGTCGGGCGCGCGACCCGCGGTCGATTTCCCAATGCCGTCGCGTCGGCTCACCGCGTAATTCTAATTTCGCCGGCCGTCGGACACGGCCGGGCCCCGTTCCTACCGCCGCCGTTTAAATATTTTCCCCAGAACCTGTTGGATTCAAGTCGCCAATTTTCTCGACCGACAATAGCCTCAGTAAATACGCCAGGCGACAAAACACGAGCGTGGTGCTCGCGTGCAACGCCCAAGGATTCCCCGTGCCAGCTGCCAGGTAATCTCGCGTGACTGCAGCAAATACTGCACACGCTCCGCCTCCGCGTCCGCGACTGCCCGCCGATTATCCTCGATTTACTTTATGACTTCACCACTCGAAAATCTCTCGCTCTCTCCTTCTGCGGCCGGAAAATCGTTTCCCTTGTTTTTCGTAGAGCCCGTCGGATTCAAGTCGCCGAAGTTCTCGAACGATCTGAGCCTTAGCGCGTACGCGAGGCGGCAGGGCGCGAGCGTGGTGCTCGCGTGCAACGCTCAGGGATTCCCTGTGCCAACCACCAGGTAAATCGGTCGCCGTTAGAAGGAATCGTCGTTCCGACACGCGCGTAGACTATCGACGACGGAATTCAATTCGCAGAGCCGGTCGGACTCAAGTCGCCGATCTTCTCCAACGACGATAGTCTGAGTAAATACGCGAGGCGGCAGGGCTCGAGCGTGGTGCTCGCGTGCAACGCTCAGGGATTCCCCGTGCCAACGACCAGGTAAACGTTCCGAAGTAAAGAAAAACAACAAAAGAGAAACGTCGCGCGCGCGCGCGCGCGATCGATTTCAGAGCCGGTCGCAGCGAGATCGCCCCGTTTGACGACGGACGATCTGAGCCGCACGATCAGACGGTCCGAGGGCCAGCCAATCTCCATTTTTTGCGCCGCGCAGGGAAGCCCTGTGCCCACTACTAGGTAAAGAATCCGACGTGTATCGATTAAATTCCGGGTGCGGAGAGCACCGGTTAGCTCGGCTAGTTGAATTAGTTATCGGTTACCGTTCGCTCGGTCAGAATCTATCGCTGTTCGGTATCGAATAATCGAGGTGTCAAATATTGTTTAGAGCCTGTCGGGAGCAAGGCGCCAGCCTTTGCCGGGGATCAAAAACTCTCTCTGCCACTGCGACGAGTAAACACAGACGTTAGTCTCGCGTGCAATGCCCAGGGCCATCCTACACCTGTCTATAGGTACGCTACCGTGTCTTAAATGGTTGCCTCCGAGATTGCACGAGAAGAGTGAAAAGGGAACGCTGCTCGAAAATCAAATGGGAATCAAAAGTTGCTATTATCTACAAAAAAAGGTCGTATACAATTTTCTTCTAACTCGAATGCCTCAGGAGTAATCGATTAATTATTCCATTCGTCGCTAATTATTCCCTAACGAATGGAGTTAGAAGGAGTTAGGATCAAAGACAGCTGAGCGAGCTCACTGTTCTTTCTTAGACTTTGTCAAAGCGCCGGCTCCTGTGGGGGACGTAAAGTCATTCTTCTTCCTTCGGAAAGAGGGTTCGGAAATGAGCGTGCCGTGCAATGCCCAGGGGCGTCCTGTTCCTATAACCAGGTACTAAGTTACCCGTCGACGCGTTCAGATAAATTCCCGATCCCCGTGAACGGGCAGAAGAAAGTTGCCGAGTTCGCAGTTTGAAGAAGATTCGAGCTCGTTCACGGGTGGGAGGGCGGTGATTCTCCGTTAAGTCTATTAAGTGGCGGCGACGGTCAGGTGTTCGAGCCGTGTTTCACTCGCGAGTATCGTGTTCGGTAACCGGATACAGTTAGTCCGATGAAATAGTTGGTTCGGAGGCGGCGGTCTTCACCCCTGCTTTGGTTAATCCCGACAGAGCCGGTCGCCACGAAGAAGCCAAAGTTCTCGAGTGACACCAAGCTGTCCTGGTACGATCGTCTCAGTGGCCAAGATCTCACCCTGTTCTGTCCCGCTCAGGGGTTCCCGGTTCCATCTTATAGGTATAACGCCGCTATGATTTAGTCGCTGAATATCACAGCATGGCACCGTGTTTGTAAAATTCGTTAGAGCCGGTCGGCAGCAAAGCGCCAACGTTCACGGGGGTTCTGAAGGGCGGATGGATGGAGAACAAAGCCGACGCCAGCGTCGTGCTCTTCTGTCCCGCGCAGGGGTACCCCGTGCCTTCATTTAGGTAATTCATTCTTCTTTAAGTATCCCACATACGCGTCGATCACCGTAGGACCTTGGCCGAAACAGAAATTGTTCATTTAAACGCGGGGAACCTTCGCAAAGATCCCATCAGCCGCGAGCATTGTTCGGCAATCGCCGAACAACACTTATTAGCTGAAATTGTTTCCGTTACGCGTTGCCTTGGCCTTCTTTTCGCTCGCCCCTCGTTCGCCGGGCTCCCCTTTTTCCCGACAACCCGTTCAATGTGGAACAATTAATGCTGGCCCCCGCTCATCGCGTGTGCATTGTTAGAACCGGTCGGCAGCAAAGCTCCGGCGTTCACGGGGGACGTGAAAGGCATCTGGATCGAGAAAGGAGCAGGATCGAGCGCCGTGCTGCCGTGTCCCGCGCAGGGATACCCGGTGCCTTCTTTTAGGTAAAGTCCTCCGACTGTGATCGAATGGAAAAAAAAAAAAAGGAACGCGTTGCCCGTTGGTCGAGGAGAAAGTGGCCCGGCATCGGACAGGATTAGTTTCATCGGTACTTTCTCCGCGGTTTGCCTCTCGCCGTATCGGTTCTTTGATCCCTTCGGCCGGGGGTCCCCTGTTCCAATTACGTACACAATGAGCGCCGCGCCGGCACTAACTCGCTGACAGCTTCCTTGTTTTGCATCTAATTAGAACCAGTCGGGAGCAAAGCACCGGCGTTAACGGGAATCGTTAAAGGAAGCATATTGGAGACAGGCGCGAGGTCCGCTGTCGTGGTATTCTGTCCAGCGCAGGGCTATCCCGTGCCTTCATTTAGGTAAACCACATTTCATTCGAATATCTACGTGCTGATCTAACGTCACTCCTACACGCCTTCTGTCGATCGCACCGAATGCTGTGACTAAATCCGTTCTTCTTATCTGAACTCTGACTAACACGAACCGATAACGCTCGACCGAGTCACTTATTCTGTACATTATTAGTGGCGACGAGCGTTTGCCACGTGGAATTAAACTTGTCGAACCACGTGAAATTCGTAGAGCCGATCGGGACGAAGGCTCCGGCGTTGATGAACGAGTTGAGGGGTGGTTGGCTGATGAAGAGAGCGAGGTCCAGCGCCGTTCTCTCGTGCCCGGCTCAGGGCCACCCTGTGCCCGCCTTTAGGTAACCCACATCTCGTAACATCTGCTAATCTCTTTTGAAAACGTGCGCGCGAACAGAGCCGGTCGGGGGCAAGGCGCCGGCGTTGACAGGTGACTTGAAGGGTGGCTGGAAACAAAGGGCCTGCCAGGCGACGGTCGTACTGTTCTGCCCGGCGCAGGGTTATCCCGTGCCCAGTTTTAGGTAAACTGTTTGCTGCGAGCTCGTTATTTTGTTTGCTCGTCAGAGCCGGTCGGAAGCAAGGCTCCCGCGTTGATCGGCGAGATGAAACGCGGTTGGAAGGAGACCAGCACGCGGTCCAGCGTGGTGATGACGTGCCCCGCTCAGGGTTATCCTGTACCCAACTATAGGTAAACTGTCTCCGCGTTTAACGGTCGCGTTTTTCATCGATATACAGAACCGGTCGGTACCAAAGCGCCGTCGATCCTCGGCGAAAAGGGAAATCTGATGGAGAGGAAGGGCAACACGCACATCGTGATGCTCTGCCAAGGGCAGGCTTACCCTGTTCCAACCTTCAGGTAAACCGCGTGCCAAGGTTAACTCGAATTCAGGTTCTCTTTTCGTTTCTTTCCCCTGAAGAACCGGTGCAGAGCAAAGCGCCGTCCGTGACCGGTGACGCGAAGCGATGGCAAACGACCAAAACGTCGTCAGGGTTCGCGGTCCAGTGCCAAGCGCAGGGTCACCCGGTACCAGTGTTCAGGTACTCGAGACAGCGGTCTTTATCGATCGACCCGTAATTCCATTTTCTTAAATCAATCCCCGTCGATCTTACCAATTGGGAGGACCGTCTCTCCCGGAATCACGATTGTTACGTTGCCAGAACCGTTGGGAGCGAAGGGGCCGAAATTCTCTACCGACGATCGCGTGAACTCGTTCGTTCGCGCCGCCGGAACCTCGTCTGCGTTGCTTTGTCCCGCGCAAGGGTTCCCAGTTCCGTCGTTCAGGTAAATGACAGTCTGGTTAGAAGTGTTTGTCCCCGCGTTTATTTCATCTAGAGCCCGTGGGATCCAAGGCGCCGGCGTTTCAGAGCGACGCGAAGAGCGTCACTTACGTGCGAGCCGCGAGATCCTCCGTCGCGATCACGTGCGCCGCTCAGGCTTCGCCGCCTCCGACTCACAGGTAATCTCACGCTACGATTTCCAAAGTCGTCGTCGTTCATCCCCTTCCGGTGTCTTCGGGCGCGGTCGATCTTTGAGCGGTGGTGGCACGTTCAAGCAAGGGCGAGGAGATTCGCGTGAATAAAATAAATACCGTTCGGTTTTGTGAATGCCAGAGCCGGCAGGTCGGGTGTCGCCCAAGTTCCCGAAGACTGCGAAGATCAACTCCTTCGAAGTGGCGAACGAGTCTCAATTGAGCTTGCTATGCGACGCCCAGGCGTTCCCCGCTCCCGCGTTTAGGTCAGTGAAACTAGTCTCCGTTGCATTAATAAGGTCTCGTTCCTCGGCGGGAATGCAGGGCGGCGGTGGCACGTACGAGCGGGGCAACGGTAATAAAGTGTAACGCGTTTTTGTGAATGCCAGAGCCGGCGGGTCGAGTGTCGCCGAAATTCCCGAAGTCCGCGAAGTCCGATTCCTTCGAGGTGGCGTCCGGGGCCGAATCGAGTTTACTGTGCGACGCCCAGGCGTTCCCTGCTCCCACGTTTAGGTCAGTGAACTATAGTCCAGCCGTCCATTCACCGGTCTCATTAAATTTGGCACTTCAGAGCCCGTGAACGGTGCCAAGCCTAGAGTCGCGTCCACTGCCAAATACGACGTCCTCGGTAGCTACGTGGCCAGCCCGGTAACGATGCTCTGCCCGGCGCAGGGTCACCCTCTTCCAGCTTTTAGGTATCCCAGCTGCTGTCCTCTAAGTAGCGTATATCTGTCGTTGTTTAGAGCCGGTGAGCGGCGCGGCGCCGAAAGTACCACCCACGGCTAAAATTACGGTGTTGTCTTTGCCCGCGGGGAAGGCCACGGCCATGTTGTGCCAGGCTCAGGCCCATCCTCTTCCGGTCTTCAGGTACACTCGGGCGAATCGAAAAATTGAGACGCGCTCGGTTCTTTCGCGAACGATCTCGTCAGGGCGGCAGTCACGTGAAGATATAGATTGATGAGTTAGCTTGAATCTTTTGCTTTCTAGAGCCGGTCGGAAGTAGTCCTCCCCGATTGCCGCCTAGGTCGAAATTCGACGGACTAACTAAGAGCCAGGGCCAATCGTTGACGCTACTGTGCGAAGCTCAAGCCAGTCCTCCGCCTGTGTACAGGTGAGACTGTCGCTAGTTCCATTCTCGATCTTTATCTTCACGTCCGACGTTCTCCTCCGGTCGAGTGCCGTGCATCGACGACGCGTTCGACAACGACTAGAAGCGAATCCCCGATCGTTACAGAGCCCAGGGGTAGCGTGCGCCCGAACGTACGGGACAAGGACGTGAACGGGCTGAAGAGGGACATCCTAGTCGGTCGAATGGTGGGTCTGCCGTGTCCCGTCCAAGGTTTCCCGGCCCCCACGTTCAGGTACGAGAGACTCGCTCCAGGCGGTGGTGGCGGCCCCGCTCGATTTCCCCCTTTATTTCCGTCCATTGTTTCGCGTCGTCGGACGATCAGAATCAGAGGCACGCGCGCCGCGTTCTTGCAGAGCCGACGGGCAACGTCGCGCCGCGTATCGCTGGTGAACGTTACGAGGGTGGGAAGCTCGTCGACGTACCGAGGACCATGCTGGTGGCTCTGGACTGCTCGACTCAGGGATTCCCTGTCCCGGTGACAAGGTACCCCCAGATGAATTCCCCGAGACAATCGTTGATCGCGTTTCAGAGGGCACGACCAAAATTGGCCCGCGTACTTCCGGCAAGAAATTCGAAAGGGAAGTGGTTTTGGCTGGTAGAGGTCAGGATATCGCGTTGACTCACTCGCTTCAGGGATACCCCGTGCCCCTTACGAGGTAGACGCCTCCCCCTTCGTTTCTGGGATCGTTTTCAAAGTTGTTGTCGTCGTCGTCGTCGTCGTCGTCGTAGTCGCATACGTTGAAACGTTAATTGAACCTTGAACTGTTGCGAAACATGGACAGCGAGTCTTAAGGTAAGTAAGCATGCGATGATTAAATGTGGTCCACTCAAGGTACTGACTAACTTCGCGGGAGATGGAGAACGAGGTATGTAAGCGTGCTAATTTCTCGCGAGAAGAGGGTCTCACAAACGGTCAGACCGAACTGTTGACGAAACACGAATAGAAACCTTTTAAATGAATGGAAACAGATTGGAAGCCTTTTTCTCGCCGAGCCGTTCGCAACGATTGGCGAAATTGTTGAGAGAGAAACGAATCTAATTACGAGTGAACGTAGCGAGCGATGAAACTGAATGGCGACGAATTAGTTATCCCGGGCAATGAACGATATCCTTCCAGAACCGTCCGGTCGTACTGCCCCAAAAGGGACTGGAGACGGCCTTAATAAGTACCGCGGGGTAGAGGGCGAGTCTCTGGCGCTGGCGTGTGCTGCACAAGGCTTTCCTGCCCCGATCTCTAGGTACAACACAATTTCCGTAATAGCTTCTACTTTTTTTTCTTCTTTTGTTTGGTCGTTTGGTCTTGGCTCCGCAGAGCACGGATCCTATTTTCGAAGCGTTCCATCCTTACCCTCTACCCCGTGTCGGGTGGCGGTACCGCAAACATCCAAAAAGTCGTACAGAGGCAAGACGAGAGAGAGAGAGAGAGAGAGAGATGAACTATAAAAAACGTGTAAAGAAACAAGAACCGCGAATCGCAAGAGAGATGGGAGAGACGAGAACAAAGGTAGCCTCGAGTGAAAAAAAAAATGAAAGGCAAAGTGAGCGGGTACATGATCCAAATACGGCCGCCGATCTCCGTGGAAACGAGAGAGACTAGATCGTAGTAGCGCATATAGGGCAGAGCTTTTGTGTCGCGTAGGAACCGATTTCTCTCCGGTCGTCTCGTTCAACCTCTTTCGCATTTTATTCTGGCAAAAAACGAAAATTTTGTATTCAAGAGGAAGAAGAGAACGGTGAAAAGTGTGTATCCCGTATCCGGGGCCAATCGGACGTGTTGGTTTTCAGTGCCAACTGGAGCCCCGTGGCGCAACCCCTGAGATAGGTGACGGAAGCGCGACTCCGAAAAGGATGCGGGCCCTCTTCCTCCTTCGGTTAACCTCGGTGCTGATTGGCCGGGTGGTCCGAGAGGGTGTCACCCGATCAATGGGGCTGAACAATGTTGCCCTGCACCTGCACACCTCCAATAAGTCCCACGATATCTGGCTGGTAAGTCCTCGCCACCTACGTGCCTCCGTTCACCCGTTCGTGTGTTTTTTCACCGACCCCGAGAACCCCCACACGTCCTCTCTGTCTCTCACCTCGCCAGGATCAACGTCCCCCGTGATCGCGCGTCCAGTTGCACAAGAATCGTTCACCGCCAAACAAAAAAAAAAAAAAACTCCCTCACCCGTTTCCCATGGAGATATTATTCGTACATGGAGAGTGCGAACATGCTTATTTTCATTTCGACGAACAGTTTTTAAAGATCGATCGATTTTTTCTTCGTTTGTTTCTTTCCGTTGTCGTTAAGTTCTCTCGCCTCCGTCTGTGTACGGTCCCGGCCTGTCACCCGGCACGTGGCAAACGACCGAGAATCAGAGACGATCGCCTCCTCGCTGTCTCCCGAAAGACGTAACCAAGCGTCTACGCGTGAGACGTCGTGATCACGTCACGAAAAGCGGTGCCTTCTCTTTTTTGTTTTCTCGGTTCGTAAACGAAATCGTCGCTGCCAGCCTGTAACACGTTCGTTTCCCCGCCGTTCCCCGTCCGACCTGCTCTGCTTTCACGACTGCTATTTACGCTCCGGCTGCTGTTCGAGCTTCTCTTTTTTTCGTTCAAGTCCGCGTACTCGTGTCGTACAGCGAGACGCGCGCTAATGAGCCGGCAGTAGAGACTCGAAGCCCAGAGACGCCCAAAGCCCTGCCTATAGTATTACTTAAGAGGAACATGGAGAACAAGAGCTGTGTGGAATGAAGGTGACGTGGTCGATTCTCCATTAACCTTACCGTGTACGTAACTCGTCCTCTCGCGCGATCTCCTCGGTTATTAATCGAACGGTCAACGCGTTTCCATATCGACTTCATTTCATACGGTCTCTCGACGAAATCCGAGTCGCGGTCGACTCGCAAGGAAGCAATCCCGTTTCACGTCTCGTTTCAGATGGTACAAATTCATCGAGGGCTCGTCCCGCCGTCAACCCGTTCAACTGAACGACCGCGTGCGCCAGGTCAGCGGGACCCTGATCATCCGCGAGGCTCGCGTCGAGGACTCCGGCAAGTACCTTTGCATCGTGAACAATTCCGTCGGCGGAGAGAGCGTGGAGACCGTCCTGACCGTGACCGCACCGTTGTCCGCCGAGATCGAACCGAGCACTCAGACCATCGACTTCGGAAGACCGGCTACCTTCACTTGCAACGTCAGAGGCAACCCTATCAAGACCATCTCGTGGTTGAAGGACGGCAAGCCGCTAGGACTCGAGGAACCCGTGTTGAGGATCGAGAGCGTGAAGAAGGAGGACAAGGGAATGTACCAGTGCTTCGTCAGGAACGATCAGGAGAGCGCGCAAGCCACCGCGGAATTGAAACTCGGCGGACGATGTAAGTGTTCGGGGAGTAACGAGTAAGTCTCGTACGGATTCGATTTAATTGGAAATTCTTTTTTATCCGCAGTCGAACCCCCGCAGATCCGTCAGGCGTTCGCCGAGGAGACCCTCCAACCGGGACCGAGCATGTTTCTGAAGTGTGTCGCCAGCGGAAACCCGACCCCTGAGATCACCTGGGAACTCGATGGAAAACGGCTATCCAACACCGAGAGGCTTCAAGTAGGACAGTACGTCACGGTGAACGGCGACGTGGTTTCTCATCTGAACATCTCCAGCATTCACACGAACGACGGCGGCCTCTACAAATGCATCGCTGCCTCAAAGGCAAGCGGGTTTCCGTTCGTTTTCGAACGCCGGGACAAAAGGGAGGAGAGAATCGAACGTGAACTCGCGGTTACAGGTCGGATCCGCGGAACACTCGGCGAGGCTCAACGTTTACGGACTACCGTTCATTCGGCACATGGACAAGAAGGCTATCGTCGCCGGTGAAACTCTTCGCGTGACCTGTCCGGTGGCCGGATATCCGATCGAAAGCATCGTGTGGGAGCGAGACACCAGGGTTCTGCCGATCAACAGGAAACAGAAGGTCTTCCCGAATGGCACGCTTATCATCGAGAACGTCGAGAGAATGAGTGATCAGGCCACGTACACCTGTGTAGCACGCAACGCTCAAGGCTACAGCGCGCGGGGAACGTTGGAAGTTCAAGTCATGGGTAAGTTCCATGTTCATTTTTACTATCGCTGTCGCGAACCGATTCGAAAACACTTGTGGTCGATCAATCGACGAGCGAATTTTTTTATAATGTTTTTTTTTCAAACGAAGATCCTCGTCGAGTAGACGCGCGCCGCGAACCGAATCCTCCGCGGAACGTTCTTTACAGGTGTCCAGCTGCCACGAACGTAGATCGATAACGTTCGGCACCGCAGCTTTAAAACATAACGACTCTTTCAGCGGATCTTTTCGACGGGTGTCGATAGGTAAAATGCGTCAGCCGAAAATTCGTGCGTAAACCGAGTGACTCGCGATTAGTCGGACACGCACCGTCGCAGAATTCGATATCGTGTCGAGTTACGTGCGTTTCGAACGGGGGCACCGAGCGTCTTCTCGTTTGGAACGTTGGAAGTTGGTATGGCGGTGGCCGACGATCGACCGTAAGAAATCTGGTGCGTTTTTCTCTGTACGCGCGTCCAGCATCCGTAGCGCTCGCCAAGTACCGCGTTTCGCGTCGGCGACAAACGAATCGGCAGCGTCGGACGTCGCGCGTTTGCCGTCGGCGGCGGTCGAAAAACGTAGCCGCGAGATATCCATCGACGTTCACGGCGTCAATACACGACGTACTACGCGACACATGTACACGAAAATTACGCCGCGCGACCTGTCATCACACGTCCATACATCGATCCTCCACCCTCAGTGCCGCCCACGATACAGCAGTTCTCGTTCATGAAGCTGCCAATGAACGCCGGGGAGTTCGCGAATCTGCAGTGTATCGTCCCGACCGGCGACCTGCCGTTGAACATACGCTGGAGCTATCCCGGAGAGGAGATGGGCGGTTCTTCCGGCGTACTCGCGAAGAAGGTCGCGGATCGCGTTAGCATGCTCATGATCTCGGTCATCACCGCGAGACACGCGGGGGAGTACGTTTGCACCGCTGAGAACGCAGCGGGAACCGCGTCCCACTCGACCACGCTCACCGTCAATGGTTCGGGACAATCATCAATCGTGTTCCTCTAGCAGATAACTTTCGACTTTTCTTTCCTTCTGTTCGTTTTTTTATGCACTTTATCCCGGCAAAGAGCACCGTAGCGAGTTTACATCCCTCATCTCCCTTGTCGTGAACACCCCCTGTCACTCCATCTGAGAGACCGTAGCCCTCGTTCTACGACGACGCGACCTGCTGATCGCGCACGACGACTTCAGTTGGCCCGCAGCTGCTGCCGATCGCTTTCAATGCCGAGGTCGCCAACTCGGGAGACTCCGTGTCGGTACCTTGCTCGATCCTGAAGGGCGACATGCCCATGGACATATCGTGGGCGTTCAACGGCGTACCGATCGACACGTCGAAAGACTCTAGTATGACCGTGACGAGAATCAGCAAGCACCTGAGCACCCTTAGCATCGACGGCGTAGCCGCGAGACACGCCGGCGAGTACACCTGCTCCGCGTCGAATCTCGCCGGTTCCGTCAGTAGATCGGCGACCTTGACGGTCAACGGTACGACTTCCTCAATCTCTTCAATCGTTCCTACTTCTACTATGTTCACGCTTTCGCCGTACAAACTACTGTGCTCGTTCTNCTCCTATACTTCTACTATGTTCACGCTTTCGCCGTACAAACTACTGTGCTCGTTCTNGTCGTGTTCCTCTAGCAGATAACTTTCGACTTTTCTTTCCTTCTGTTCGTTTTTTATGCACTTTATCCCGGCAAAGAGCACCGTAGCGAGTTTACATCCCCTCATCTCCCTTGTCGTGAACACCCCCTGTTACACTCCATCTGAGAGACCGTAGCCCTCGTTCTACGACGACGCGACCTACTGATCGCGCACGACGACTTCAGTTGGCCCGCAGCTGCTGCCGATCGCTTTCAATGCCGAGGTCGCCAACTCGGGAGACTCCGTGTCGGTACCTTGCTCGATCCTGAAGGGCGACATGCCCATGGACATATCGTGGGCGTTCAACGGCGTACCGATCGACACGTCGAAAGACTCTAGTATGACCGTGACGAGAATCAGCAAGCACCTGAGCACCCTTAGCATCGACGGCGTAGCCGCGAGACACGCCGGCGAGTACACCTGCTCCGCGTCGAATCTCGCCGGTTCCGTCAGTAGATCGGCGACCTTGACGGTCAACGGTACGACTTCCTCAATCTCTTCAATCGTTCCTACTTCTACTATGTTCACGCTTTCGCCGTACAAACTACTGTGCTCGTTCTTCTCCCGGCTCACGCTCTCAATCTCTCTTCCTTTCTCC
Source organism: Ceratina japonica (assembly GCA_019453355.1). NCBI lineage: Eukaryota > Metazoa > Arthropoda > Insecta > Hymenoptera > Apidae > Ceratina > Ceratina japonica. Next base: position 111,704 of record SMSR01013999.1, read on the forward strand.
CCGTTGTCGCCGTGTCAGAGTTTTATCTTCACCGCCATACCAACCCCGTTCGTCGTCCGGAACGCGACACCGCGAATCGACACTCGTTCCTCCTCGGGTCCGGCTCTTCTAGTCGTTGGTTTCCAGTCGCCCCGCAGATACTGCCCTTCACCTTCGGCGACGAGCCCGCGAGCTGGGGCGAGCTGGTCTCGGTCACTTGTTCCGTGGCCAAGGGCGACCAGCCCCTCGAGATCACGTGGGCGTTTAACGGGACTCCGATCGACAGCCACCACGGATCCGACGTTGTCGTCGCGAGCACGAACAAGAAAAACAGCGTTCTTACCATCGAGTCGGTCGCGGCTAGACACGCCGGGGAGTACACTTGTTCCGCGTCGAATCGCGCCGGGGCCACGACACACACGGCTCTGCTCACCGTCAACGGTACATCTGCACGTACACGACACACGATCCGTTTCCCCAGTTCAACGCGACGTCCGTCGACGTTCCCCGACGATTCTTCTCGTCGAACGTGCCACCGTCCATCGATCCCGATCAAACTCTCGCTTCCGATTTCTCCCCCCCTTAACACGATCGACGCTCGGATCTGTGATATTCGCGGCCGCGAGCGGAGCTTCTCGTTCTCGCGATTCCCCGTTCACGCCTGTTCTCACGCCGCTACCGTTTCGTCGCTCACGCAGTCGCGCCACAGATCCTCCAGTTCTCGTTCGGCGACGATCCGCTGAACTCCGGCGAGATGCTATCGGTATCGTGCACGATCGTCAAGGGCGACTTCCCGGTGAACTTGACTTGGACGTTCGACGACACGCCGATAGACTCGAGCAGGCGGGACGTAAATATCATGACCAATAAGAGGGTCAGCTTCTTGAGCATCGACAGCGTCGCGGCGAGGCACGCCGGAAGATACAAGTGCACCGTGTCGAATGCCGCCGGATCCGACAGTCACACCGCCGTGCTATCGGTCAACGGTATCATTCCCCATTCGACTAATACGAGTTTTCTAACTTTTGCGAGCGTAAACGAGTTGTTGAAGAGCGCGCCGACCACTCGACCGCGGACGAGGGGCCCATCGATCGCCGGCCCAAGTGGGGAATAAAAAGTTTCGCTGAATATGGAACGCCGGCTGGCCACTAACGAGTTCGGGAAACCGTTTCTCGTAACCGACTTTTCTCTCTTTTAACCAAACTGATCGGTCGGCGCGTTTCTGAAACGCTTCGTACTACTCTCAGTATTCTCTCTCTCTCGTAAATTCTTGTTTTCCGCAGTAATCTTCGTCTAGTGTAACAGTGTTGAAAGGAAGGTGACTGCCGTCGTCGTGCCGATGATCGAAAGTAATAAGCGTAAGAACACGACTCGCGGGAGGAAGAGGTAAGATCATCGTCAGAGACGACGGCAGGTGAGAACGCGGTCCATCCCGCGGATGCAGCGAGACGATGGCCCATGTTCCTCTCACTTTCCTTCTCGTATCGCTTTTTATTTACAGTTCTTTCAACCCCCACCCTGTCGACCCTCTTCCCTCTGTAGCTTCTGGTTAGTAATCCTGTCATCCCCGAAACGGAACACGAAACGGCGACGCGTAACAGATACCCCGGTAGCTCCTGCGCGTGATTCAATGCTTCTTGGAAATTGCAGTCGGTCCACAGTTGGCGCCTTTCACTTTCGGTGAGGAGGCCGCGAACGCGGGCGAGATGGCCACCGTTCAGTGCGCCGTGATCAAAGGCGATCTACCGGTGAAGATCGCGTGGTCGCTGAACGGTCGGCCCGTCGAGGCTTACGAAACACCCGACATCGTCATGACCGAGAATAATAAACGGATCAGCACGCTGACGATTGACTCGGTAGCCGCGAGACACGCGGGCGAGTACTCGTGCACCGCGACCAACGCAGCCGGATCCGCCACGCACACTTCGATTTTGACAGTGAACGGTAATAAAGTGAAGGGGCTAACGATTGGGTGAAAACCGATTGGGTGGTCGGTCAGTCAGTCAGTCAGTCGGTTGTCACGTTGTAAACGGGGGTATACTACGGACGCCACTGAGGGTGAAGGTGAAGCCGCCTTTCTTCTTCGCGTTCCCGATTAACGCGTCTACGTCTACCGGCCGCGTCTACTTTCCCCATTTAGCGTTGTTATCGCGTCGACAGTGCGGCCGCGTATAGCCCCGTTCGAAATGGCCGATAAGGCCGTGAACTGGGGCGAGTCGGTGTCCGCCGTTTGCACCGTCGTCAGCGGAGATTCCCCGCTCGAGATCAGCTGGGCGTTGAACGGTATGCCGATCGACGAGAGTCACCGGATATCCGTGACCACCACGAAAAGGAACAGCCTGCTGTCGATTGACTCGGCGAGTCCGAGTCACGCGGGGACGTACACCTGCGTCGCCTCGAACGCGGCCGGCGCTACCAGCTACGCGGCGGAGTTGACAGTGAACGGTACCTAAACACTAGACACCCCGGAAAACAGACACAGAGAACCCAGTAATTTTCATCCCATCCGCAATCCCGATCGAGTTTGTACCGTGGCGACGATCGGAGGGGTGTCGCGTTCCGCTCGTTTTCACGCGAATCTAGACGCAAGCGTTCGGTTTACAGTCGCGCCGCAGATAGCTCCGTTCGCGATCACCGAGGAGCCGGCGAACTGGGGCGACTCGATCTCCGTGGTCTGCGCCATCCTCAAGGGCGACCTTCCCATCGAGATCAGTTGGTCATTGAACGGGGAGCCGATCGGCAGGGACCGTTCGGACATTAACGTTCTGGCGACCACGCGAAAGAACAGTATCCTCAGCATCGAGTCGGTCGCCGCTAGACACGCGGGCGAGTACACGTGTTCGGCGTCGAACAAGGCCGGAGCGACCAGCCACTCGGCCACCCTGGCCGTAAATGGTACCACACAGAGACGTTCTCTCCGATGTTTCCCTCCTCGTCACTATTTTCCTCCAGTGTCGGTGGTTGAAGCTTGGAATCTCGTATAGGCCGGACTCTTCGCGCGACGATCGGACACGAGTGATTGACACGCGGACAGATAAGGATTGTTTGTTCGTCCTATAGTTGCCCCGGAGATAGTTCCGTTCGTGATCAGTGAGAAACCGGCGAACTGGGGAGACACGGTCACCGCGACCTGCACCATGCTGAAGGGTGACTCTCCGATTCAGATCGAATGGGCTCTCAACGGCGAACCGATCTCCCACGATTACCCCGACATATCGATCGCGACCAGCAGACGCGTCAGTCTCCTGACGATAGACGCCGTGACGGCTAGTCACGCCGGGGAATATACCTGCATGGCCAGCAACGCCGCCGGTGGAACGAGTTTCGCCGCGACTTTGGCCGTGAACGGTACAATACGTGTCCCTTCTCTGTCCTTCCATCCCGTTTTATTTCACCGATGCATGCGCGCGGCCAGACAGCTTTTCACCACGTCCTCGACGACGTCAATGAAATCCCCTCCCGACTCCCGCCGGCCGACTTCTTCTCACCGAATCGAGACGACATCGAGATTACACAGCATACAATTCGTGGATCAGCGCGATCGTTCCGCTCTCTCGTTCATATCGTTCATCATTATTTCAAGTCGCACCGGAAATCGTGCCGTTCGTTATCGGCGAGGGACCAGCGAATTGGGGGGACACCGTGACGGCTACGTGCACGGTGTTGAAGGGGGACCACCCGGTCCAGATCGAGTGGGCGTTGAACGGCGAGCCGATCTCCCGTAACCACTACGACATATCGATAGTAAATACCAGCAAGCGCGTCAGCGTGATGACGATCGACGCCGTGACGGCGCAACACGCGGGGGAGTACACGTGCTCTGTCAGCAACGCAGCGGGCGGGACAAGTTATTCCGCAACTCTCGCGGTGAACGGTACAACTCCAGAATCCCCGGCAGCCTCTTAACGTTTGATGCATGCACACACGACTAATAAGTACAGATCATCGTCCCTTATATCCCCGTTCTTCGATCCCATCGTCGACGACGGCGTTTAGTCTCGATTCAATCGGCTCTCCCTCGGCGGCGTCTCCGAATCGGCTCGGTTATAGGTCGTAACGCAGGAACAGGGTTGATAGCTATTAATCAGCCTCGGCTCCATGAATGCTAAACGAAGTTTCGATGTCGTTGTAGTTGCGCCGCACATAGGGCCGTTCTCGATCAGTGACGGGCCGGCTAACTCGGGCGACATGGTCTCGGCGACCTGCTCGATAATGAAGGGCGATTTTCCGGTAGAGATCGTGTGGAAGTTTAACGGTAGGACGATAGGTTACGACGATCCGGACATACATATCACCAAGATCAATAAGCATATGAGCGCGCTGAGCATCGAGTCCGTGGCTGCGAGACACGCGGGCGATTATACTTGCGTAGCGACGAACAGAGCTGGACACGTGAGCCACTCGACGACTCTGACCGTCAATGGTATAATACTCTATTCTAAAAACCATCACACGCTTGAGCACGTCAAATTTTGCACCATCGCCTATATTACAAGCCTCTAAGACGAACTACGAAATTATTCCTGTAACCGTTTGCATATGCGATCCTTTGATCTTCAACCCGCTCCCACGAGAGACCTACTATATATACTATTTCCGCCCCCCGCGAAGTATCGGGTTATCGAGTAATCGCGATTCGACTTAACGAGACGCGTGGCCTCGGTTTCTCAGTTGCACCGCAGATATTTCCGTTCACGTTCGGCGACGAGCCGGTGAACTCGGGCGAGGCGATCTCGGCGACCTGCTCGATCCTGAAGGGAGACTTCCCGATGGACATATCGTGGGCGTTCAACGGGGTGCCGATCGACTCCGAGAGTACCGAACAGTACACGATCACGAAGAGCAGCAAGCGGCTGAGCGTGTTGGCGGTCGACGCCGTCGCTGCTAGACACGCGGGAGAGTACACTTGCACCGCGTCGAACAAGGCTGGAGCCTCGAGCCACACGGCCGCGTTAGCCGTGAACGGTAATAACGCACGCATAATGTGTAGAAAAACCGACGTGTCTGTACAGACTTTTTCTTCCGTTCAGACGTCGGGAAAAGCTGGGCTACCCATTTCTTTCTTCATCCCCCTTTTCCGTCCATCCATTCTATCAACGTCGTATTCATGTACATCCCTTATGAATCGTCGTGTGTACACGGGGGACGTTGGGGGCACGTTTCGAGCAGACGGCTCCTCTCGGTTAGGCGAACGGTTGAATAGGTAGGAGATTGGGCGATCGATCGGCTCTCGGAAACGGTATTCCTGCGGCTCTTAATTAGGTTAACGAGGACGATTGCGGGATTCCGTTTGGTCGCGTTCTCATCGATCCTCCCGTACGCGGTACGTTTTACAGTCGCGCCTCAGATCGCTCCGTTCTCGATCGGCGACGAGCCCGCGAATTGGGGAGAGGCGGTTTCCGCGGTCTGCACCATCGGCAAGGGCGACCTGCCCATCGACGTGTCCTGGGCGCTGAACGGCGAGCCGATCACCGGCAAGAATCACCCGGACATCTCCGTGTCTAGCACCGGGAAAAGGGTCAGTCTGATGACCATCGAGGCCGTGAGCGGCAGGCACGCCGGCGAGTATACCTGCACGGCCTCGAACGCAGCTGGAGCTACGAGCTATTCGGCCACCTTGGCCGTGAACGGTACAGAAATGCACGAGTCATGCGGCGAAACTCCTGTCACCCCCTTTCACCGGCACGAGATCACCTATACTCCCGTGTCCCTCCATACTTCCCTTTGTCGTCCCGTGTCTCCCGACTTTCGATGGGACGTCGACTTACGNGATACTCCCGTCCTCTCCCTTTGTCGTCCCGTGTCTCCCGACTTTCGATGGGACGTCGACTTACGGACGGACGGAAATTGCCCGAACCGAGGAGAATCGAAATAGCTGTAGAACGTTATTTCTAGTCGCTCCGCAGATCGCCCCGTTCTCTATCAGCGAAGAGCCGGCGAACTGGGGCGAACAAATTTCGACCGTGTGTAGCATCTTGAAAGGCGACGCGCCTATCGAAATACGATGGAGTCTGAACGGGGAACCCATCACGCACGCGTCTCATCCGGACGTAACGATCACGAAAAGCGGGAAAAAGGCGTCGCTCTTAAGCATCGACTCCGTGACTGCTCGTCACGCGGGGGAGTACACTTGCGTCGCGAGCAACTTGGTGGGATCCGTCAGCCGATCGGCAATGCTGGCAGTGAACGGTACTACGCAAATTAACCGCATCTCGCACGATCTCCCGTCGATTCCCAAGGTCGGTCCCCAAACCCTCGAAAACGCGCGCGATATACCGGAATCTTTCTTCTCTTCGTTTCGAGTTAGCGTCAGGATCGTCACGGTCTCTCTCTCTATGTGGTCGTTCGTCCGATAGTCTCTCCGCAGATCGCGCCCATTTCCTTCGGCGACGAGCCCGTGAACGCCGGAGACTTGGTCTCGGTACAGTGCGTGGTGACCAAAGGCGACTCTCCCCTCGAGATCACTTGGACCTTCGATAACCAGCCGATCAGATCCGACCGAATGGACGTGATCGTCTCGGGGTCCGGGAAACGCGTCAAGCAACTGACAATCGAATCCGTGGCTGCGAGACATGCCGGCGAATACACCTGCGTTGCCTCGAATGCGGCTGGATCGACCTCGCACTCGGCCAGATTGGACGTCAACGGTACACGATCGTGTCGACGACACTTCGACACAATGGCATCCATCTCTGTCTCCCGCATCGTGACTAACCAGCTCCCATCGACTCCCGTCGTTCTCCCCGTCAATTTTTCGTTGCGCTACCTTTTTTTTTTTCTTCGTTTTCTGATTTCTCCCCCCGTCTGTCTCCCATTTTTATCTTCCTCTTTCGTTCGGTGGTGCAAGGGAGCTCGCGGACGAACGCGAAACGAAAGGATTCTCGTTTCGGCAGGACGAAGACGCGCGGCCGCGGCATGCGGTGGACTCTCTCGCCTCGTTCATTTCATTTTCTCTTTCCAGTAATTCCGAAATTAGTGCCGTTCTCGTTCGGCGAGAATCCGCTTAACTCGGGTCAAGTAGTAACGGTACCGTGCGCCGTGGTCGAGGGCGATCAACCCTTGAAACTCCTCTGGATCTTAAACGGTCATGCGATCTCGCCGCACTCTGGAATCTCGATCGTGGATCTCGGCGGACGGGGCGCCATACTCAGCATAGGATCCGTCCAGGCGACGCACGCTGGAACGTACACGTGTATCGCGGAAAACCTAGCCGGAAGGCACGAGCTCTCGGCCGATCTTGTCGTAAACGGTGCTTAAAAAATTACGAGGATCTCCTAATTCGAACGTCGCACACCTACTATGTTACTCTCTCTGTCTTGTCCCGCCCCTCGGACTCCAAGTAGCGGCATATCTCCTCCTTGCTTGAGTAAAACGATCTACGACTTCCCTCCCGATTTTCACGCATCCTCCGTTTCTATTTTCTCCGCAGCGAGGTTTATATTTGTCTACTCGAGGATCGCCTACATGTTTTTCTCTTGCTCTCCCGTCAGTGAACAAATGTTGTCTCTCTATCTCTCGGCAGTCGCTCCGCATCTGCAGCCGTTCTCGTTCGACGAGGCCAACTCCGGCGATCTGATAATCGTCCATTGCGCGGTCGTTAAGGGGGACACGCCGATTTCGCTCAAGTGGTTGTTCGAGGGACGCCATTTAGAAGTAGGCGACGGAGTCGGTATCACCGCGTTGGGCGATAGGGTGTCGGCTCTGACGATCCCCGCCGTCAGGGGAGAGCACGCCGGGGAGTATGCTTGCGTCGCCGATAATCCAGCCGGTCGTGCTAGGCACAGCGCCCATCTAAAAGTGAACGGTACAGAAAACGAGAATCGAGAAGCACGTCATCATACTGTATTGACATACATACGTATACATACACGGCAGAGATCAGAGCAGCGCGTTGGTATTCGAAACGATATTAATTGGAAACCAGGCATGACGCGGTTGTGATCCAGCGACATACGACGCGCGTAGCCCGTTTTACAACACACACACCGTTGTCTTGCGTTTATTTTCATTTTTTACTTGTTCCTTACCGCGGGTCGGCGTACGGATGTTTTTTCATTTCGATTTCTTTTTTTAACCGAGTCGAGTCGTAGAGTAGCCGTATTTATACTATATATATATGTATATATATATATACTTGGAGCAGAACGATCGACGTCTCTGATACTTGTCTGCTGTTGATTGTTGTAATAGCGTATATATTAAATATGTTTTTTGGCAAGTCTGCATTTTGCTCGACTTTGTCCATTCTTTCTTTCTTACATATAATTATACATCTTCCCGCATCGTTTGTTTTCGAAGCATCATCGTTTAGGTAGGTCGCTCGGCCGAGTGTAGCTTTTGGACCACAGTCCCACTCTCGTTAATCCCTGGGCTACCATGATCAAAGGTAATTTGTCCGTAGTTCAGGACGAGCTAACTTCACCCCCGTTCCCAGGTCCATTTCTCTCTCTCTCTCTCTCTCTCTCTCACTCTCTTTCTCTCTCTTGTTTTCTCCTCTTTACACATTTTTCTCTCGCTTCTTCTCTTTCTTTGTCTGTGTCTATCCGACGTCCTTCTCTTCATCCTTCATCGAGTTTCACTGGCAAACGACGACTCGCGGGAAGGTTTCGCTGGAGCGCGCAGCTGTATAGAGTTTCGATACCGCTCCTCGTGAAACGATGCCCAATATGTAATTAGGTTTCGAACGCAGAAACGGAGAGGAGGGGACTACCGAGAGAAAGACAAGAGTCGTGAGAATCTGTCGTGCGAAACGACGACGAAGGCGGACGATGAATATCATGACCGCGGGAGAGGCGGCCGGGAAAAGATCTAGCCAGAGACTATGGTTGCAGTCTTGCCGCGGATCAGTCCGTTCGATTTTGGGGATCAGCCGATCTATGCGGGGCAGGCCGCCCAATTGGCGTGCATGGTGCTGTTGGGTGACACTCCCATCAATATTACCTGGACCCACGAGGACCAGCCACTGTCCCAGTTCATGGGGTACAGCGTCGGGAAACTCGGGCCGAGGACGAGTCTATTGCTGATCGAGCCGGTAAAACCGGAGCACGCCGGACGTTACACGTGTATCGCCAGCAATCCGTCGGGCAAAGCGACGCACGAGGCCACGTTGCGAGTTCACGGTTAGGGACAGACACTAAGATCGGATCGTTGAATGACGTACTGATAATGGGAGTTGATTTTGGATAAGTCGGAATGAAAATGAGCAACCGCGTCCGGGGAACGCCTGTGAGAGTATTTTGATTGCAGGCTTGAATTTGATGCACCATTCGTCGTTGCGCCGAAGCTGTCTCGTGCCGTGTTTCCTTGGCGAAGCTTTCTGGATTTCAGTTTTACACGCGCGGATATACGTATTACGAGTTTTTTCACACCGCCAGACCGCGGTTGCTTTCGTCGCCGGGGACGACACTCTTGCGCGCCGTTCTCTCACTCTTCCTTCTCTATTCTTTTCTTTTTTTCTCTTCACCTACTGTGTCTCTCTCTCTCTCTCTCTTCTCTGTCACTGTCTCTCGCAATTCTGTACATACCTATTCGCCTATTTACTGTCTGTTCTATCTTTCTACCGTCTCTATATGGCCCCGCCTATGTTTTTCAGCCGAGTAGCAAACGCAAAAGTTACCAAGCCCGAGAGTCCTACGTGTCTCCCCCAGCAAATTGGTTGAGCTTGACCCGCATTCGTATCTGTGGCTAAGTATCTCGCCTCGTTTGATTACCCACTGTCTCGTTGTCATGCTCATCGTCGCTAATGTCTTCGACGACACGTTTCCGTCCGCTTTCGAAAGTTGATTTCCGCGTACAAACAGACCCGAGGCTTTGTACATAGGTAATACACAACGCGGTCATCGTCTCATCGCGTCGACATATAACTCCATTCTCGATCACTCTCACACCGAGCACAAAGTCGATCAGTGGATCGTCGCGCGGTCTCGCCGATTTTTCTCTAGGTCCTCGAGCTGTGTCTCTCGTGATCGCATTCGAGTGTCGATTTTTATTACCTCACCGTACCCCCGTCGCGCTACAACGTGTCCCTTTTGTTCCAAGATGACCGACCGACCATCCAATCGCCCTTTGATGATCACCCTCTCGACCCGAACCTTTGAAAAAAAACGATTAAACCACCCTTTCACCCACCCGTCACCTCCCCGCCTCTCACTACACGTCTCGCCTCATTCATTTTTTACATGCATTCGTAGATGGTAGTAGCCGATACATCTCTCTCTCTCTCTATCTCTCTCTCTATAACACGCATGAAGCTCTCTCCTTGAACTAATACTTTAGTAGATTACTTTTGAAGCGGTGCAGCATGATGGACCGTGCTCGAGTATCATTAGAGCGACTATACAGTGTCTCTTGCATGCGAGCTGTGCGCTCCTTCAGAGCCGCAACCGCAATCTTTTCTATATGCCTGTTGACCTTCTTTCTGTTCGTGCCGTAGCCCACCCGCATAATCATTCTCAAGTTCCCGCATGCCGATTTTTCGCAAACGCAGTTGCGGGAGCGAGTCGCGTTCCGTTCAGCATGTGATGGGACTCAATGTCGTCGTCTCCAGTTCCCTCGTTAATTAAATAAACCGACGCGATTAAAAAGTTGGGTAAATGCTCGGATCGAAACTGAGACTCGAGGCGACGACGCGACTGACTCCCGGATTAACTGCCGACTGGTGGATGCGCCCGGGAACAGCTGATTGACCTTATCGTTCTGTAACAGTACCACCTCGCTGGATTCTGGAACCCACCGATAAGGCATTCGCTCAGGGATCTGACGCGCGCGTCGAATGCAAAGCCGACGGTTTCCCTAAGCCCCAGGTCACGTGGAAGAAGGCGGCTGGTGAGTACTTCGACTCTCGTCTCGCAACGGTAAATAAAAAATCATTTCTGACGTTCTCTTAAACAGGGGATACACCGGGCGATTACACCGACTTGAAACTGAGCAACCCAGACATCAGCGTCGAAGATGGAACACTCTCTATCAATAATATTCAGAAGACGAACGAAGGCTACTACTTGTGCGAAGCTGTAAACGGAATTGGCGCAGGACTGTCGGCTGTCATCTTCATCTCGGTTCAAGGTGAGCGTTGAAACCGAAATTATTTATATAAACGTTGCGGGAATGTAATAGTATATTATTTTATTCACAGCTCCGCCTCACTTCGAGATTAAACTAAAGAACCAGACCGCGCGTCGTGGAGAACCGGCTGTATTGCAATGCGAGGCTCAGGGTGAGAAACCGATTGGAATCTTATGGAACATGAACAACAAGAGGCTGGACCCGAAGAGCGATTCTCGTTACACTATCCGAGAAGAGATCTTGGCCAACGGAGTACTGTCCGACTTGAGCATTAAGAGAACCGAGAGGAGCGACTCTGCACTGTTCACCTGCGTAGCCACCAACGCCTTTGGAAGCGACGACACTAGCATCAACATGATTGTTCAAGGTTCGAGCTACTTTCGATTGATCAGTCTATCGTTTTAAATGAAATAGAGGTAAGAATTGGTAAAATCTTGTTGCAGAGGTTCCCGAAGTTCCGTACGGCTTGAAGGTATTGGACAAGTCTGGACGATCGGTTCAATTATCCTGGGCGGCACCTTACGACGGAAACAGCCCGATCAAACGCTACGTGATTGAATATAAAATCAGCAAAGGCTCGTGGGACACTGACATCGACAGAGTACTGGTGCCCGGATCTCAACAGAACGTAGCCGGCGTTTTCAACCTGAGACCCGCCACCACTTATCACTTGAGAATCGTTGCTGAGAACGAGATTGGATCTTCCGACCCGTCTGACACCGTTACAATCATCACTGCCGAAGAAGCTCCCAGTGGCCCACCGACCTCTGTCCGCGTCGACGCTCTCGATCAACATACTCTCAAGGTAACGCGACTCAGAGTTCTGAGGTTTGCCTAATGAATTGTAGAAATGGAACAGGATTCGTTTGTTTTCATCAGGTGACATGGAAACCGCCCCCGCGCGAAGACTGGAACGGCGAAATTCTTGGATACTACGTTGGCTACAGGCTCTCTTCCTCCGACAAACCGTACATGTTCGAAACCGTGGATTTCTCAAAGGAAGACGGAAAAGAGCATCATCTCCAAATCCAGAATCTGAAGACTTACACCCAATACAGCGTCGTCGTTCAAGCGTTCAACAAAGTCGGTTCGGGACCAATGAGCGAGGAGCGAAGACAACACACTGCCGAAGGAGTGCCTGAACAACCACCCCACGATACTACTTGTACTACCTTGACTTCTCAGACAATCAGAGTTTCATGGATGTCACCCCCTCTCAGCGCTGCCAACGGAGTCATCACCGGATACAAGGTTGACGAAGACCTATAGATTAGACGAATCGGCGAGAATCGGAGATACTTACGCCTCCTTTTCCTCAGGTCATTTACGGACCCTCCGACACCTGGTACGACGAGAACACCAAGGATACCAAGATCACTTCCTCCAGCGAGACCATTTTGCACGGACTGAAGAAATACACGAACTACAGCATGCAAGTTTTGGCTTTCACGTCTGGCGGCGATGGTGTCAAGTCTGCGCCCATTCATTGCCAAACGGAACAGGATGGTACGATGAATCGGACAGTCGAATAAATTCCAAATAAAAATGTTCCCGATCGTTTACAGCCCCCGAAGCCCCGATCGCGATTAAAGCTCTGGTCATGTCCGTCGAATCGATCCTCGTCTCGTGGCGCCCACCAAGCCAGCCGAACGGAGTGATTACCCAATATACCGTCTACACCAAAGCAGACAACGCCGAGGAACCGACTAGCCAAAAGGTACCACCTAATCAATTGACTCACGAGGCTTCTGGATTGGACAAACAACGCAGATACGATTTCTGGGTCACCGCGAGCACCAACATCGGCGAGGGAGAGGCTTCGAAAATCGTTACTTTGGCACCCAGCGTTCGAGGTACTTTTACAATTTTTATATTTTGCGTTTCGGTACAAGCGTTACTGATTATATGTTTTTTTTCAGTACCGGCAAAGATCGCATCCTTCGACGACAAGTTCACGGCTACTTACAAGGAAGATGTTAAGTTACCCTGTCTCGCTGTGGGAGTACCAGCACCGGAAGTGACATGGAAAGTACGTGGAGCCGTCTTGCAACCGAGCGACCGATTACGACAATTGCCCGAAGGATCTCTGTTCATCAAGGAAGTCGACCGAATGGATGCCGGAGAATATTCTTGTTACGTCGAGAACTCTTTCGGTCACGACACCGTCACTCATCAGCTGATCGTTCACGGTGAATGTTTATTACATTGAAACGAGAATCGAAGAACGAGAAGAGTACGAATTTCAATCGAATGTCTTTCGCAGCTCCTCCGCATTCGCCGCAAGTTACCCTCACTGCTACCNTACTGTCTTTCGCAGCTCCTCCGCATTCGCCGCAAGTTACCCTCACTGCTACCACGACCAACTCGCTGACGATGAAGATTAGGCCTCACCCGACTGACAATGCTCCCATTCACGGATACACCATTCATTACAAACCGGAATTCGGCGACTGGGAAACTGCTCAGATCAGCACGACTGCTCAGAAATACACTTTGGAAAATCTGTGGTGCGGCTCGCGATACCAGATCTACGTCACCGCGTACAACGGGTAACGATCTCCACTTTCGCGGGTGAAGTATTCCAGGACGAATCTGAGACAGGTCTATCTCCGTAGAATTGGAACCGGAGACCCGTCCGACATGCTGAACACTCGCACGAAAGGCTCGAAACCGATCATCCCCGAGGCTTCCAGGTTCATCGAAGTTTCCACGAACAGTATCACCCTTCACTTGAGCGCGTGGTCCGACGGTGGTTGCCCGATGCTCTACTTCGTCGTCGAACACAAGAAGAAGTAAGGGAAAGCGAAATTATCGAACAGGATTCTCTCGAGTTCCGATAGAAATCTCTAATCGTTTGACGCGATTCAGGCACCAACAGGAATGGAACCAAGTGTCGAACAACGTGAAACCCGGCGGTAACTTTGTCGTTTTGGATCTGGACCCGGCGAGCTGGTACCACTTGCGCGTCACCGCACACAACAACGCCGGTTTCGCGGTAGCCGAATACGAATTCGCGACACTGACCGTGACCGGAGGTGCGTATGGCGACGGCACGTGCTCGTAGCCGGTGCTAATGGTGGCTGGATTGCATGGTCGCCTAATTTTTTGTTCCAGGCACCATTGCACCGGCCCGCGAGCTACCCGACGTGAACGGTGGTGGCAACGACGAGGATCCGATGAAAATTTTCATGGCTAACTTGAATCTGGTCGTGCCGGTGGTAGCGGCAATTCTCGTTATAATCGTTGCCGTCATCGTTATCTGCGTTCTACGAGGAAAGGGCCACGGCCACGACAAAGGTAATTACCTTGGTATATGTATATATCGACAGGTACGATCGCACCCCCCGTGAGCAAAGGCGGTAACGACAACACGGACGTCAGGCGTTATTTCCCGTGGCTGCCTAGCTGGCTCGACGTGAACGTGGTGGTGCCGGTCGGAGCTACGGTCGTAGTGATTATTGTAGGCATAGTGGTGATTTGCGTCGCGCTATCGAGGAGAACCCGAGGCCCGGAGCAAACCCGGCTGCGAGGTATCTCTTCAGCCGACGAGAAATATTACGAAGGACAATGTATACCAATTTTTTTTTATTATTTTATCTCGCTAGACAAAGTAGATGGACGTTCGTCAGAAAAGTAATTGAAACAACGAGACGACGATGACGAAGAAATTATTTTTCTGATGATCGATCCATGCGTTCGCCGCCCTACTTTCGGAATAATCCTTGCTCGTTCTTTATCCCGTTGTAGGCGTCGGTGGAACAACAGCGATATCAAGTACCGAGAATCTGGCGACGGTGGTGATCGGATTTATACTTTTTAATTCATTTCAGACGACGTGGTGTACCAACAAACCGGAGTCGGCGGAGCAACCCTCGACAAACGACGACCCGACTTACGCGACGAACTCGGCTACATCGCTCCACCGAATCGCAAACTTCCCCCGGTGCCTGGATCAAATTATAACACATGCGATCGCATCAAGCGAGGTACAGTGATAAGTAAGCCACAACTGCCAACAATATGATTTCTAGCTAAATTCCAATTATTGTCTAGATGTTGTCGCATCGGCACGATAGTGTTTACCGTTTCTTTTATTTCTACCATTAGAGCGCTTCCGCACGGAGACTCATTCTCTCTGCGAAAGCGGTCTGACGTGACACGCAAATCGAATCGCACAGGTCACACAATTTAGAACTCACCCATCGTCATCATCATCATCATCGCGAAACAATTACAAATCCGACGGCGCGTACCGACGCGCCACTCGAGATATGTACACATCACACATCCATCATACACGCGTCTCATTCATAGCCAGTTGTTTCATTGTTTGCCTCCGCTTCAAGATGTTTTTTCTCTTATATATCATCGAAATGTATGGTCCCGCGGGAACGGTTATCTGTCCGCCCACCCTTATATATTTTGCGCTTACATCACGTTGCTGCGCGTGTAACCAAGCGTCGAATACACCCTGAGTCAATGAAATCGATCGGCTCGATACGGCAGCGAGCCAAACCCGAATCCACAAATCGGTAAGCGTCAGTCAGTCGTACGACCTTTGTAGTATATGTTCGATAGGTGGCACAGGCTCGATAAGGAGCCACTCGACCTGGGATCCGAGGCGGCATATGTACGAGGAATTGAATCATTGCGCGCCGAACCGAAGATGTCCACCGCCGCCACGTATGGGCAGTGCCGAGGCTCTATCCCACAGAGGTTGGTAGAAAAACGTAGTTAAAGCTCGAAAACGAAGCGCTCATACTCCCTCGTGTCGCCGTGTCACGAGCCTTCGTCACTATCGCGAGACTACGATTACTAACGTGCACGGCCGGTGCAGCTGGCTGGCTGGTTGCAGTCCGGCCCCTCGTAAGTTCTCCGAGCTCATACAGACCGACCCGATTTTAAATGTTTGCACGCCCTCGCATGCCTGCGCTCTGGTTCCCTTTATTTTCGCAAAACAAAACACAACGCACTTAGATAACACGATTCTCGTTTCTCGACCCTCGTTTCTAAAGCAGAGCCAATCCTTCGCTCGAGTCCCGGAACCGGAAATTGAACCGGGCTCGAGTGGACGTTGGATTTGTATCTCGAAACTAACAAGCATGATCGAATTTCTCGAGAACGAACGAAGAGGATAAGAAGAATACGTAGGTACAATTCTAACGACTAGGTGCACGATCATTGACGTCCAGCTAGAGATTATTTTCGATTCGATCATCAACAATGGATAGAGTAGTTCGAGTAGGTCTATAACAGCAGTGTCTACCCTGAGTAATCGTTTCTTTCAGGCATGGAGGATGAGATCTGCCCGTACGCTACTTTCCACCTTCTTGGATTCCGCGAGGAAATGGACCCCAGCAAGGCCATGCAATTCCAGACCTTCCCTCACCCCGGAAACGGACACTCCGGCACGATGGGACCACCTGTAGGACATCCCACTAACGCTTCTGCCCATAGCCGATCTGGATCCCAATCTATGGTACCAGGATCTCTCCGTTTACGCGGTTTTACGCACAATTGGAGCGCGTTCTTTATTTCTCATTGTTTCAGCCGCGTCAAAACGGTCGCTACTCTCGAGTACCCTCGCAAGGCGGTGGCAGCGGAACTCACAACGTCTTCTCCCCCGAATACGACGACCCGGCCAACTGCGCTCCCGAGGAAGATCAATACGGCTCTCAATACGGACAGTACGGCGCACCCTACGATCACTATGGATCCCGCGGCTCCGTTGGACGACGCAGCGTAGGATCGGCCCGAAACATTCCCGTCTCTGGATCACCCGAACCGCCACCACCCCCGCCGAGGAACCACGACCAGAACAACTCCAGCTTTAACGACAGCAAAGAGAGCAACGAGATCAGCGAGGCAGAGTGTGACCGCGACCAACTGGTGAACCGTAACTACGGCGGTCAGTACAAAAATGATCGAATTAGGGGATCGAAGGGCTGAGAGTCGTGAAACCGATCGGAGACGACTGGACGGAAAGGACGGGGTTCCTTCCGGGTTCGAACGGTCTCGTTTCGCGATTTCCGTCCGAGTTCCCTGTCGCTGCTCGTCCTTACGCAGTAGAGAATTCTAGGCATGCCGAGCGAGTCACGAGGTACAAGAATGAACCGGGAATGAACTCGCTGCGGAGTCTGTGTATCTAATCGTTCTAGCTTTCCACGAATTGCATGCTACGTGTCGTCGTAGTAGTTTACCGTTGTGTCAATCGTGCCGTGTGTTTTTCTATTTCAGTGAATGCTCGCGGCAAGGACGGCATGACCACCGAGGAGATGCGTAAACTCATAGAGAGGTCAGTAGAGATCGAGTGAGTTTGGTTGAACGGTGGACGCGAAACGCGTCGCCGTTCATGCCGCTGTGTCTCGAGCGATTTAATTGCCTCGAGAACCTTCATTGACTTTCTCGGAAACCGAATTGGCCAAATCTATTTTTTCTCACGTCAGTCGTTCTCGATTATCCCGTAAAATTCTCGCTAGACCCGCTTTCTCTCACCCTCGTAAATTCTTAACGTTTCGACGATTCGAGTCGGTCGGTTACTCTCGAAAATGATAGTGGCGATCGAGTGCACGGNCTCTCGCTAGACCCGCTTTCTCTCACCCTCGTAAATTCTTAACGTTTCGACGACTCGAGTCGGTCGGTTACTCTCGAAAATGATAGTGGCGATCGAGTGCACGGTGGTTTCGCTAAGGACTCTCGAACAACAATCCCCCTCGTACCGATCCGTTTTAACGTACCACTCACTTTTTTCTTGTTTCATGACTCTTTACGCAGGAAGCCGTAAGTTCGTTAGACAATAATAATAAGGATGCATTCTTGTGACGGCAAACCGCGTTAGAGATGATTTTTTCAGAAGCTTTAGAAGTTGCGTTAACTATGTTAGCTATATAGTTTTTTTGTGGCCACGAGAATAGGTCAGTCAATGCTTCGACAGCGTCGCTTTCATACCAACGACAATCAGATCTCTACCTGGTTATTAACGCTTACTCGATTCATATGTGTTTGCATGCGATTCCAGTGATTACCATTGTAGTTAACTCCAATTTTATCTGCCGCTACTAATTCTGACTAATCTAATGCTGTAAAATATATTCTTACGTCGACTAACGCAGCGTTCATTGATTCATCTCCTCGCAGTTGCAGCTAATGCATGAACCAAACGCAGACTACATTCATTCCTTTAGATGCATAGAGGGAAACGCAGTAGTATCTTCTGTACACGGATTCCTGCTGCCGTCGAATGGCGATCGACGAACCGCGTGCCACGGGGATATTGAATGTAAAACCGATTGTTACAGAAACGAAGCCCCCGGCCGGCAAGCCGGCGCCGGCCACGGCGGTCACGGGGGACTCCTCACACCCTACGATACTGTGGCAGTGTAACCTGTAAATCATCTTCCGTGGTCTTCCGTCTCTCTCGTCGCCAGTGGCCGAAGACTCGAGAGAAGCGGAAACGAGTGCGCACGCTAACTCTTCCCCCGGTGCTGTCGTCGGTCCAACTTGCAACGAAAATTCACCGATCGTCGCGAGTAGATAGAATCGGCGCGGTCGTCGGGGCGACGGATCGCGCGGTCGAGGCGTCTAGATGAGCGGCGAGTATTTGCCTCCCGAAGGGACCTGTCCTCTTCGTCTTCGACCATATCATTTTTCTCTCCTTTCGTGGCCTTTCTCGATTTCGATCTCGCGGGTTTTTTCGTGCAGTTCAACTCAGGTTCTCTTGCTCAATTTATTGTCCGACGGGGCCCAGATCACGATGACTGCCAAATTGATTGACTGCCGATTCGGGCGAAGGGGCAACATTTGTTCGAGGGGCAACATACGTCGTCGCGGTCCCCGCGATTCGCTCCGCCGGCGAACGAGCGCTCGATCCGTAGATAAAACGAACAACACCCGGCAATGTTCGTGGTCGAAGAATAATCAGCGACGCGTGCTCTCGGCGACGGTAAATTTCACGGGGAGGAGGTCTCGTTTCGATCCTAGGTTACGATTCTCGCTTCCAGGCGCCCACGAGTCACGGGAAAAGTTAAACGACACGAGATGCAATTAGTTAAACTCGCTTTTTAAGTCATGGTTGTGCCACACTGCCGCTCCCCGCAGGCATATGATATTATACATAATACATACATATATACGACGGTATACATATACGATTTATAATTTCGTAACGAAGGTTGTGTCCCCTAATTTTCGGTGATCGGCGATCTTGAGTCTCGACGTCGCGGAGAGCCAAGTGTTGAAGAGCACTGGTTTTGCGACCGTGTTGCAGAGAGTGCGTCGTCGTTGTCGTCGTCGTAGCAAAGTAGAGTCAGTCAGGTCGCATCGATGCCGTGGTGTCGAGCGAACCGTGAGAGATTGCGTTTTGCCGATCGACCTATCCGCCGGAAGAAGAACGCGGCACGCTGGAAATCGCAGATCCTCCGAAAACGTCGGACCGCGTCAACAGTTTCGAATGGAGAAAACGCGCAAGCACGCACCACGCTCGCTGTCGATTTTTAATCGTCCTATGATATAATATTTAGTCCGCTGTACACACACATATATTCGCAAGCTAATCTCGATCAATTATGAACGTACGTGAATTTAACGATACATGCGACGATGATATTATTCGTGTAAGCAATTCGAGCAACAAGTACCGATTTAAACGTAAGGTAGGGCATAAGTCGGACGGATGGTCGCGAGGTGCGCCGTATCTCTTTCGTTGAACGGGGACACGTCGAGCGGACACGGTTAAACGATCAGAAAACCAACGGGCTTACGAGCGAGCGAAGCGATCGGAGATCGGCCGGGAAAAGGAGAACGCCGGTCAGTCGATCCAGCGAGCTCGATGTGGCGTCAGGATACGGTTACGGCGCGTGTCTCATAGCTCGTTTTTATCACAACACTATTTAGATATATAAAATTATATAAATATATAAATATATATATACATTGACGTTCATATACGTACGTTGTAAGTAGGTATGTCTAGGTGTCGCATTTATTTGCCGAGGCGACGCACGAGTGGTACACCAGTTGAAATTGCGTCACGGTTAAAGGATGCTCCGTCGTTGACGACGGGGCGGTGCCGGGGTACTTTGACCGTGGACGCGCGAATCTTTTTTTTTTTCGGGTCTCGATGTAACCAACCACCTCCGTTTTGTATCACTGGCTGCGACTCCGCTCGCCGACGCACTTTTACTCATCGATGTGATTTTAAAGGCTGCGCAAAGTCTCGTGTCTCGTGTATGTGTTACGGTCGCGCTCTATCACATTTAATGTAGCCATAATCCAAGTCACCTTTTACGATGTATATCACGTTTTACTCGCGCAACGCTCGCGAAAACTCTTTCGCTTTCAAGCTTTCGAAACTTAATGCGATCGCAAAAGAAATTTAAATCTCGGCAGATATATAAACTTATTCGATATTAGCCATTCGAAACGACTCCATACTACGTAAGGTAAAGGAAAAAAAAAATACGAAAAAGGAAAAAAAACGTGATGTCCACAGATTGTCGCATAGCTTTCCTCTATTAATCTATTATGGGAATAATATTCGTTTGTCGTTAATGGTTTTGTGTGATCGATCTGGTATCGTTTCTCTTCGCAAGGTTCGACGTTACTTTTTGATGATGCTGTGAAACGGTCGGTGCCGCCGTCCGAATTATTATTATTATTATGCTTTGTTCATTGGAAGTAATCGATGTTCGTTTTTCGTGCAACAACGGGGCGGTTCTTCGAGCTTCTCCCTCGGCGGGACCGCGTATCGTTCTCTGTTTTTTTTTCAGTTCGCAAACAGACTCGGGACCTTTTGGTAATTAGTACCCTGTGTTGCGCTCAGTGCTCGCCTTTGAATTGGCTGTAAGTTCGCGTTCTCATACAACGATACGAAGTGTTTCTCCGTGTTCGTAGGGACTCGAGGATCCGCTCGCAGTACACCGTTTCCTCAGTACCACTATTTTATGTTTTTGTACCAAAGTCGTAGCATCTAACTTTACGTTAAATAAATAAAAACCAAAAAAACCAATGCCCTGTTCTTCATTTTCAACCCCCCGACAGTCGGTCCCCGACCTTTTCATTAAAATTAACTTTCGCACAACTACTGGATCGCGTTTACAACTCCTAATGAGTCTACCATTGCATATTTTATCGTAATACGAAAGAAACACGTTCTCCATTCGTGATTTCATTTATAATTTATAACTTTAATCGAGCGCGTACGATTTCAAATGTCCACGATATGGTAACATTTGAATGCTATTCCTGCAGTGATAACTGGTAGTAGTTGGTAATAGCACTTCTTCGCACGATGGCGTCTGGCGGTGGTAGGTACCGTTTATTTTGCTTTTTATCATTTAATAGGCACCGTTAGGGGATACGTTTCGGAAATTAATACGCGGTAATAATCATGTGGACTGTGTTGCCGTTTCCCTAACAGCGGAGAACACGTCGGAGGAGCGACCTGAGCCAGCGGCGCCGGCACAACCTCTCACCAATGTTGTGAGCGAAACAGCGCACGTAAGTCAGATAACCTAACCACGTAGGCCTAATGCTGCTGCACTTATTTTTCGGAATCGTTAACGTCTTTAAGTGCATTGCTATTAATTATAATGTCAGATAACGCAGTGATCAATCCGCGCAAAAAATGTGCAGCAGATTAATCGATCTAAATAGCTTTAAT